>PVKC010016395.1:0-20839 GCA_004027635.1 Crocidura indochinensis
CCCAGGCTGCTAGTATAAGTGGTCCCCTCTGTGTCTAGCTTGTTGTAGATTGGGTATTGTTTCTTTTGTCTTTGGCTTTGAATTTGGTGTTTAAGTTTGATCATTTTTTATTTCTACTCGATGTTCATATGACTGTTTGGTCTTGGTACCCTCCATTATGTCTCTTCCAATTCATGAGGCAGAACAAGATGGTTCAAGTTATGTGGTTTTGTTAGAAGGAAAGAAAAGAAAAGGGGGGATCAAACAAGCAAAAAAGAAGGCTCCTTGTAGAGGCTATAAATATCAATTTAAGAGTAGAAAGGGAAAAAGGAAAAAAAAACATAACAAGAATACAAAAAATCTATTAAACAAACAAACAAAACCCAAAAAGTACCATAGCAATAATGACAACAACCAAACAATAGCCATGATCCATTGGCAATTTTTAAGTTCACCTAGGAGAATGCCTAGAAATCAACTGGTGATGGAAAAAAATAAGAACCAAAAGCCAGAAAACACCAATTTTCACTCTAAGCTCATGAAAGGATGGCTGAATGTTGAGAAAGACCACTATGAATTGTTTTTGAGTTAAGACTAAAATATGAATAAGTGTTTGATACAAATGCAAGTCTATGACTGTCACATGGACAAGCACTCACTCAAATGAAAAATAGGCAGAGGTCTGCGCATTTACACCATTTCTTTTACATGGAGATATAAATATTTGCAACTCTGTCATTTAACATCCCCAAAGCCTCATCACCCTAAACTAAGATGTAAATGAATATACCTAATTTATAGTATTTTCAGATACTTCAGAACTTGTATATCAGGTAGGACATTTTCTCCAACCGGCCTCTCTTGTCCTTCAGTTATGTTAGTGATGCTTTATTGTTAAAAGTGTCTGGAAGGCAGTGGAATAGAAAAAAGAAAATAATTCTGGAAAGCAAAACCATACAAACAAGTCAGACCTTTATATAAGGGTAAGGTGATCAAATTTTCAGTTGGATACTATACTGGGCCTTGTTAGCAATCACAAACACAGATTCAATCACATATGCTCACATGTGTGCCCACACACATGCTAAATGGACATTGGTACATACATGAACTACCATGGGCCAAAGCTTTCAGGAAAATGTATTCTACACAAAGCCTGTCTTGAGTGCCCTTCCTGAGTCAGAAAGGGAATGGAACAACCCAATGAGATAGTGTGAATTTTCACTTTCTCTTTATAAAACAGGCTGAAAGTTTAAAGGACTTCCCAGTGTTGATACTGTGTAGTGAAAGCAAATGCCATTAGTTCACAGTCAAGGTCACAACAGATGTAAAAATGTGACTCTTTCTACCTCACTTCACTGAAGGACCAGCTACTCCCTTTCTTCAGGCTCTGAAAGCTCTTGAAAGGAACTTAACAATAACCTCTATTGCATGGAGGCAAAGACACAACTATGTGTATATATGATTTGTATTTTAATGCATACTTAATAATTTTTCTTCTCGTGGAATGAGATAACCTTTATAAAGGCAGAAGAATTTCTTCATTTATCTATCTTTGTCATATCCCAGTCTCGTGCACTTGTTCGGAAGTCCAGTGTTTGTTGACTGTCATAGAAAGTCAACTTGAAGGCCAGAAGACTTCTCAAAGGACTAGAGCACAGACTTGGCATGTGGGAATTTCTGGTTCAATCCCAGGAACTACATGGCCCCAAGCACTACTATCATCAATACTTGAGCACTGAGGCAGAGGTTGCCCCTGAACACTTCCAGGTGTAGATTAAAAGGAGACATCAACAATAAAACCCACAAAAGTCCAAATCACCTTGATTTGCTCATCATTATATTTAACTCATTCGCATCCTCAAGGACCAAAACTAGAGTTATTCAAGGAGAAGACAGTTTTCTGCTGGTAGAGGACAGTCACATAACTCCAAGCTAAATTGCTTCTCTGGCAGCTCCAAAAGGTATCAGTTAACCTGGAAATAATCCTAACAAGTAACTTTACAAATAATATTCTTTTAGAGTCTTCTGTTCAACAATTCAAATAGTCACTTTGGTTCTTCACTGATTCCTTTATTATCTTTTTTCCAGGAACTCCCCCTTTCTCCCTCCTCCTCCTCCTAACAACGTTCTATAATATTTTTGTCTTTCTTTTATTTCCTTCCTAGCCCCTCTAATCAGTTTTTCCTTTAGTCTATTTGCATCAAATTCCTAGACCAGTGAAAATCTTCATCTCTGAAATCCACATTCAGTCAGTAGGCCCTGTGCATGTGTCATTATGTACTGTATACTAATAAAAAGGACAAAAGGTGGGTTGATGTTCAGTGGTAAAGTGTGTGCTTCATGTGTAGAGGTTCCCAACTTCTGTTTCTGGTATACTCCCCATTGCATCAACTAGAAAATAATGGAAACAGAGAAAATAGGTCTCTGCTTTCATGGAACTTACAAATCCCAGGTACAGACCGGTTACCAAGCACAGCCCTGCAAGAGGCAAGGAGAAATACTTAAATAAGAGTCAGAATATTTAGAGTGGTATGGGCACCAAACTGTAGCACCATTAAGAACTTGAGACAAACAAGTTTGGCTTTATTTCCCTAACGACAGAGAATAAAGAGTCTACCTGGACCACAAAAAAGAATAACTCTTGGAAATAAACACTTTCCCGGAAACAAATGACAATAAAAGCACAAACTATAAGAACCTATGGAGCACAGAAAAAGCGGTACTGAGAGGAAAATCTATAGCTTTGCAAGCACACATCAGGAAGGAAGAAACCTGAATAGCTTAATGAAACTGCTCATTGAATTAGAAAACGTTCAACAAAAGGAACCAAAAATAGGAAGACAGAAGGAAATAACAAAGCTGAGAGCAGAAATCAATGAAGTGGAAACCAAAAATACAATTCGAAAGATCAATGAAAGCAGAAGTTGATTCTTTGAAAAAATAAACGATTGATAGACCATTGGCAAAACTAAAAAAAAGAGAGAGAGAAACTTGATAACTTGAATTAGGAATGAAAAAGGAGAGATCACTACCGATATTGCAGAGATTCAAAGGGTAATCAGAAATAACTTGGAGTAACTCTATTCCACTAAATATGAGACTCTGGAAGAAGTGGATAAATTCTTGGACTCCTATAACCTTGCACAGTTGAATAAAGAGGATGTAGTATATCTAAACACCACCATCACTATTGATGAAATTAAAACGGAAATCAAAAGTCTGCCCAAAACAAAAGTTTAGGCCCAGATGGATTCACTAATGAATTCTTTCAAACATTTCAAGAGGAGCTACTATCAATCCTGGCAAGAGTCTTTCATGAAAGTGAAAAAACGTAAACACTTCCAAATAGCGTTTATAAAGTCAACATCACCTTGATACCTAAACCAGATAGATGCTACCAAAAAAGAAAATTACAGACCAATATCCCTGATGAACACAGATGCAAAAATCCTCAAAAACATCCTGGCAAATAATATTCAATGCCTCATCAAGAATGTCATTCACTATGATCAAGTAGGTTTCATCCAAGGAATGCAAAGATGGTGTAGCATTCGTAAATCCATCAACATAATACACAATATAAACAAGAAGAAAAATAAAAATAATGGGGCCCGGGAGATAGCATGGAGGCAAGGCGTTTGCCTTTCATGCAAAAGGTCATCAGTTCGAATCCCGGTGCCCCATATGGTCCCCTGTGCCTGCCAGGAGCAATTACTGAGCATGGAGCCAGGAGTATCCCCTGAGCACTGCCGGGTGTGACCCAAAAAACCAAAAAAAAAAAAAAGAAAAAGAAAAATCATATGATCATATCAGTAGACACAGAGAAAGCATTCGATATGGTTCAACACTCATTCTTGATAAAAAAAAAATCTCAGCAATATGGAAATGGAAGGAACCTTTCTCAATATAGTTAAAGCCATCTACCACAAGCCAGTGTCTAATATTATCCTCAATGGAGAAAAATTAAAATTCGGACATCATACAAGGCTGTCCTCTCACAGCACTCCTATTCAACGTAGCACTGGAAGTACTTGTTATAGTGATTAGGCAAGTAAAAGATATCAAATACATCCAGACAGGAAAGGAAGAAGTCAAGCTCTCACTGTTTGCAGATAACATGATACTGTACTTAGAAAACCCTAAAGACTCTACCAAAAAGCTTCTAGAAACAATAGACTCATAAAGAAATGTGGCAGGCTACAAAATTAACAAAATCAATGGCCTTTCTATACACCAATAATAATAAAGAATAAATGGACATTAAGAAAACAACCACATTCACATTAGTGCCACACAAAAATTCCAATATCTTGGAGTCAACTTGACTAAAGATGTGTAGTACTTATACAAAGAAAACTATAAAATTCTGCCCCAAGAAATAAGAGAGGACCCACAGAAATGGAAACACATACACTGCTCATGGATTGGCAGTATTAACATAATTAAAATGTCAATACTCCCCAAAGCATTGTACAGATTTAATGTGATCCATCTAAAGATACCCATGACATAATTCAAAGAACTGGATCAACAATTTTGAAATTTATTTGGAACAATTAACACCCTCGAATAGCTAAAGCAGTCATTGGGAAAAAGAACATGGGAGGAATTACTTTACCCAACTTTAAACTGTATTACCAAGCTATAGTTATCAAAATAGCATGGTATTGGAATAAAGATAGACCCTCAGATCAGTGGAATAGACTTGAGTACTCAGAGAACGTTCCCCAGACATACAATCACCTAATTTTTGATAAAGGAGCAAGAAATACTAAATGGAGCAAAGAAAGCCTCTTCAACAAGTGGTGTTGGAAAAACTGGCTAGCCACTTGCAAAGAATTGAAATTAGACCCCAAACTAACATCATGCACAAAGGTAAAATCCAAATGGGTTAAAGACCTTGATACGATAAGGTACATAGAACAATACATAGGTAAAACACTCCATGACATTGAGAATAAAGGCATCTTCAAGGAGGAAACTGCATTCTCTAAGCAAGTGAAAGCAGAGATTAACAGATGGGAATATATTAAGCTGAGAATCTTCTGCACCTCAAATGACATAGTGCCCAAGATACAAAGCCACCCACTAAGTGGGAGAAACAATTCACCCAATATCCATCAGATATGAGGCTAATATCTAAAATATACAAGGCATTGGCAGAAATTTACAAGAAAAACTCATCTAATCCCATCAAAAATTGGGGAGATGAAATGGTCAGACACTTTGATAAAGAAGAAATACAAATGGCCAAAAGACACATGAAAAAAAGCTCCACATCACTAATCATCAGGGAGATGCAAATCAAAACTTTGAGGTACCACCTCACACCACAGAGATTGGCACACATCACAAAGAATGAGAACAAGCAGTTTTGGCGAGGATGTGGTGAAATAGGAACTCTTATCCACTGCTGGTGGGAATGCCGTCTAGTCTAACCTTTATGGAAAGCGATATGGAGATTCCTCCAAAAACTGGAAATTGAACTCCCATACCATCCATCTATACCACTCCTAGGGATATACCCTAGGAACAAAAAAAAACAATATAAAAATCCCTTCCTTACACCTATATTCATTGCACTATTTACCATAGCAAGATTCTGGAAACAACCAAGATGCCCTTCAAAAGATGAATGGCTATAGAAACTCTGTTACATATACACAATGGAGTATTATGCAGCCATCAGGAGAGATATAGTCTATACATGGATGTACCTGGAATCTAATATGCTGAGTGAAGTAAATCAAAGAGAGAGAAAGACGCAGAATGATCTGACTCATCTATGGGTTTTAAGAAAAAAAGAAAGATTTTCTTGCAATAATTTTCAGAGACAAAAGAGAGGAGTGGGAGTTACAGCCCACTCAATGAATCTCTCCACAAATAGTGATGAATTTAGTTAGAGAAATAACTATATTGTGAACTATTCTAACAATGAGAATGTATGAGGGAAATAGAAATCATGTCTAGAATACAGGAGGGGGTAGGGTGGGGAGGAGGGATATTTGGAATGTTGGTGGTGGGAATGTTGGACTGGTGATGTGGGGTGTCCTCTTATATGACTGAAACCCAATCACAATCATGTTTGTAATCAAGGTGTTTAAATAAAATATTATTATAAGAAAAAAGATATGTAAGATTTAATATAAAATGTGGTAACTTGTCAATAATGCTGAATTATATCAATAAAATTTGTTAAATGACAATAGAAAGAATAACTCTCTAATTCACATATAACTTCTGAATCGCATTTCTCACTTCGAAAGAAAGACTTACTAGAAAATAGAAGCTCATATTTCTTATTTATTTTCTATATAATTACAGAAGATTTGCTTTTTTCCTCTTGTGAATGTTGATTCTTGAAAATTACTGTCTAACTCAAGCAGAGAGTATTCTGTTTTGTTCTAATTGGATCCAAATGCCCTGTAAGGAAATGGTTTTAAATTCACTCAGCACCCCTTGAGTCAAGTTGACCTGAGCTGCCTGCATAACTATAGGTTCTAGCTAAACAGAGACTCCATGCTAGTTACCTACTTATTGATCAAGGAAAAAAAGTAAAATAGCAAGTCATTAACATCTATGCCAAACCAGTTGATTTCTTGATTGGAAGATAATTATAGCAAAATTAAGCATGAACATCTTCTGTAAATAGCATGCATGTTCTGTTTAGTAACAATCATAACTGGAAGGTGAGCTGTGTTATCTCTAGATCCGTGATGAGTTCATTTCACTTATGAATACAGGTTGTGGTGAAAATCATGACTGAAAACCAATCACAAAAAAGAATATTTTATCTTTTTTTACCACTTTCCTTCCCTCCTATAGAGGCTTATATCCTGGGTCTATTTATCTCCCTCCCTCTTACTTATTTCACTCAGCATAATAGATTCCATACACATGCATGTATATGAAAATTTCATGACTTCATTTCTTCTGAAGGCTGCATAATATTTCATTGTATATATGTACCATAGTTTCTTTAGCCATTCATCTATTGAGGGGCATCTAGGCTGTTTCCAGAGTCTGGCTATTGTAAACAATGCTGCAATTAATATAGGTGTGAGGAAGGGATTTTTGTATTGTATTTTTGTGATCCTAGGATATATCCCTAGGAGTGGTATAGATGGATCATATAGGAGCTCAACTTACAGCTTTTGGAGAAATCTCCATATCGCTTTCCACAACAGTTGGACTAGACAGCATTCCAATCAGCAGTGAATAAGACTTCCTTTCTCTCCACATCCTGCCAGCACTGCTTGTTCTCATTCTTTGTGATGTGCGGTATGATCTCTGTGGCATGAGATGGTACCTCATAGTTGTTTTGATTTGCATCTCCCTGATGATTAGCGATCTGGAGCATTTTTTCACGTGCCTTTTAACCATTTGCATTTCTTTTTTTGTCAAAGTGTCTGTTCATTTATTCTTCCCATTTTGATGGGGTTAGATGTAAAGTTCTGTCAGTGCCTTGCATATTTTGGATATTAACCCCTTATCTGATGGGTATTGGGTGAATAGTTTCTCCCACTCAGTGGGTGGCTCTTGTATTCGGGGCACTATTTACTTTGAGGTGCAGAAGCTTCTCAGCTTAATATAGTCCCATCTGTTTATTTCTGCTTTCACTTATTTGGAGAGTACTGTTTCCTCCTTAAAGATGCCTTTAGTCTCAATGTCATGGAGCTTTTCACCTACATGCTGTTCTATATACTTTATGATTTCAGGTCTGATATCTAGGTCTTTAATCCATTTGGATTTTACCTTTGTACATGGTGTTAGTTGGAGGTCTAAGTTCGTTTTTTTACAAGTGGCTAGCCAGTTGTGCCAACACCACTTATTGAAGAGGCCTTTCCTGTTCCACTTAGGATTTCTTGCTCCTTTATAAGAATAATTAGGTGACTGTATGTCTGGGGAACATTCTCCGAGTACTCAAGCCTATTCCACTGATCTAAGAGTCTGTCTTTATTCCAATGCCATGCTGTTTTAGTAACTATTGCTTGGTAATACAGTTTAAAGTTGGTGAAAGTAATACCCCCCCCATATTCCTTTTCCCAAATATTGTTTTAGCTATTCATGGGTGTTTATTGTTCCAAATGGATTTTAGAAGTGTTTGATTCACTTCTTTGAAAACTGTCATGGGTATCTTGATAGGGATCACATTAAATCTGTACAAAACTTTGGGGAATATTGTTTTCACTGTTCTCAGATGACATGATACTATACTTAGAAAACCCTAAAGACTCTATCAAAAAGCTCTTAGAAACAGTAGATGCATATAGCAACGTAGCAGGCTATAAAATTAGCACATAGAAATCAATGGCCCTTTTATACACCAATAATGATAGAGAAGAAATAGACATTAAGAAAACAACCACATTTGCATTAGTGTCACACAAACTCAAATAGCTTGGAGTCAACTTGACTAAAGATGTGAAGGACCTATACAAAGAAAACTATAAAACATTGCTACCAGAAATAAGAAAAGACACACGGAAATGGAAATCCATACCCTGCTCTTGGATTGGCAGGATTAATACCATTAAAATGGCAATACTCCCTAAAGAATATTTTGATTTGGCTTCTGTAGATACTTTTTTCTGCTGGGGTCAACATGTGGTGCTTGGGGTTTCCTGAACTTATGGCTATGACCTACCTATGCGTCATATGCCATTAAACATTCATGTAGTAAACAAAACTTTTATGATTAATATAAAGTAAGCGACAATCACCATTAGATGTAAGAGAAATACTTTTTTCATTATATTACCTTTGGGAAACTGTTCTTTTGCCCTAAAATATATATGAGGTATGTTAACTACAATTAACTTTGTTGATATTTAGTTCAAGAGATGCTTTAACCACATCCCAATGGAGAGTGGTCAACGAATGCTAAGATCTACCTATTCCAGGTTGCTCTTCAAGGCTCTATATGTCCTCAGGAAATCTTAAGTCACAAAACTAAGATTTTAGGTAGGTAGCATAGAACAGCATATTTTATTTTCAATTACACAAGTGACCAAAAAGCAATGAATTATCAGATTAAACCAAATCCTAAGAAGTGGGAAAAGAGTTACCTTGGACGGTGTGTTTGAAATTCCTCCAATAAAGAAAGAAATATTATTTATTTAAGTAAATTTTTATTATTATTTAAGTAAATATTTGTTTCTTTGTTCACAGCTGAGTACGGAAGCTCATTTCCTCTCCAAATGACAGCACACAGCATGGAAGCTGGCTTTTCCCAAACCAGTATCTGAGATCTCTGAGCAAGACAAATGAAATTTTTTGTCACACCAGTACATAGGTAGGTGCTCTCATGAATCCTGCCATATATGACATATTTCTCTGTGTAGAAATAAGCCACAGATTCAATGAATGATTGAGGGAACATCTAGCTTTTCCTTCAAGGAAAGGAATTTTCTAAGGAAATGATTACCTGGAAGGTGGGAATTACAAGCCTTACCCTGGATATTTTATCTTTCATGCATGGTGCAAAACCTTAAGATATTTCTGGTTGTTAACATTGCTATAATAATTTATCAATCAAGAAGCGCAGATTGCAGGCCAATTATATGTGTGGAAAAACAGACATGTAGATTGTTTTCCTTTATGGATCAAGATACAATCTGGAACAGTGTGATGGAACTGTTCCCACCAGGTTAAGTTAAATAATAATAATTGTAACTGGCTTGCTTTCATTTATTTTTTAAGAAAACCTTTGAGAAGGGCTTTAGTAATATCCATATAAGAAGAGGAAAAATTAGAGCTATGGGAAGAGACTGAACTGGCTGAAAAATAAAGGGGGGCAGATATCTTGTCTCTTTCTGCCTTTCCCAAGCCTGAGAATTTGATCTCCTCTGCATTCTTCCTGGAGGGCCTACCTTATCCAGAGGTGAGTCACCCTGCCACAGAGTTTGGACCGAGCTGGCTTCTGCTGGGTGGCAAAAGCACAGTCGCTTCTCTTCACTTTGCGGTAGCAAAGTTACTAGCTAATAAATACTACCATTACACATAGAAAAGTCCACAATACAAGCATGACCATGGGGAATCCTCATAGTCAAACACCCTGCACAGAAAATTAAGATGATAGCTCTGATGACCCCAAAATACCAACCATCTGTTTAATCTCTCAGATAAGGAGGATCCTAATGGAAATAAAAGAGAACATAGCTCTAGCTGAACAGAACACAAAGAACACAGAGAACTCCAAACTGAAATAACAGATTGGAAAAACATGGTAGTTGAACTGAAAAACTCAAAGGAAAGACTCTTCAACAGGGCAACAGCAGCTGAGGACAGAATCAGTGAACTGGAAGATGAAATGTAGAACATGTCCATACAGCAGAAGAGATTGGAAAAGAACGTTAAGGCAAATGAAAAAAATGGAAAAAGTAATCAAATATGTGAGCAGATGAAAATAGAAGTCTTTGTTAAACTCAACAGAAACAACATATGAGTCATTGGACTCCCAGAGGCCCAAGAAGGAGATACCCAAGAAGAATCAACAGTCAAAAACATCATCACAGAGAAACTCCCAGAGTGAAAGACAGAATGCAATCAAATCCTAGAAACCCAAAGAGTATCAGCTAAAAGAAACCCGAAGAAAAACACACTAAGACACATCCTCATCACAATAACAAATCCCACATATAGAGAAAGAATGCTGAAAGTAGCAAGATCAAAAAGGAAAATAACATTCAAAGGAGCATCTTTAAGATATTTACAGAACGGGCTGGGTGGTGGCGCTAGAGATAAGGTGCCTGCTTTGCCTGCACTAGCCTTGGACGGACCGAGGTTCGATCTCCCAGTGTCCCATATGGTCCCAGAAGCCAGGAGCGACTTTTGAGCGCATAGCCAGGAGTAACCCCATGACAAGTATTGCCCTCAATGTTAATGGACTAAATGCACCAAATAAGAGACACAGAGTGGCTAAACAGATCAAAATGATGAATCCAACCTTCTGCTGCCTACAAGAAACACACCTGAGTAGTCAGAACAAACTAGACTCAAAATCAAAGGCTGGAGGAAAATCATTCAGGCAAACAACACATTTAAAAAAGCTGGGTGGAAATCTTTCAGTTTTTCTCCATTGAGGATAATATTTGCCTTTGGCTTGTGATAAATGGCCTTGACGAGATTGAGAAAGGTTCCTTTCATTCCCATCTTGCTGAGAGTTTTTTTTTTTTATCAAGAATGGGTGTTGAACCTTATCGAATGCTTTCTCTGGTCTATTGATATGATCATATGATTTTATTTTTCTTCTTGTTTATATTGTGTATTATGTTGATGGATTTATGAATGCTACACCATCTTTGCATTCTTGGGATGAAACCTACTTGATCATAGTGAATTATCTTCTTGATAAGGCATTGAATTCTATTTGCCAAATTTTATTGAGGATCTTTGCATCTGCATTGATCAAGGGTATTGGTCTGTAATTTTCTTTTTTGGCTGTATCTCTGTGTGGTTTTGATATCAAGGTGATATTGGCTTCATATAAGCTGTCTGGAAATGTTCCCATTTTTTCAATTTCATGAAAGAGCCTGACCAGGATTGGTAGTAGTTCGCCTTGAAAGGGTGAAAGAAGGGAGCCGGGAGGTGGCGCAGGAGGTAAGGTGCTTGCTGCCTTGCCTAGGACGAACCACGGTTCGATCCCCCGGTTCCCATATGGTCCCCCGTGCCTGCCAGGAGCGACTTCTGAGTGCATAGCCAGGAGTAACCCCTGAGCGTCACTGGGTGTGGCCCAAAAACCAAAAAAAAAAAAAAAAGAAATAAAAAAAATAGAAAAGGTGAAAGAATTCATTAGTGAATCCATCTGGACCTGGGCTTTTCTTTCTTTCTTTCTTTTTTTTTAATTTTAACAATATCTTTATTTGTGCACCATGATTACAAACATGTTTGGAGTTGGGTTCCGATTATTAAAAAAAAAAAGAATATCCCCCTTCACCAGTGCAACCTTCCACCAACAATGCCCAATTTCCCTCCTTCCCCATCCCCACCTGTATTGAGACAGGCATTCTACTTACTTTTTTAGAGGTTTCATGGCTGATGCTTTAACTACTCATGATGTCAAAATATCCTCCAAGGACCTTGTCCTTTCCCTCCAGCTTATCTGAGTAAAGTTTGCGGGTGTGGTGTCTCTCCATCCTGATTACCCTGGTCTCTTCCTGGTGACCTGATTCACTTTCTTATTAAGATAATGTCTTTGATGTTCCTATCACTGGCCATTTTTACCTATAACCTATAATTATGTTTGCTGTCTTATTATGATCGCTATCATTTCATTTATTCACACTATACCTTAGAGACTGCATCATTTCTCCTAAACTCTGATTTCTCCGTTCTTGACCTCTTAATGATCAATAAGCCTTTCTCCTAACTCAGACTTAAGAATCTCTCCCAGAGAAATCACAACATTTCTCATAGCCTATAACTTACCTACATTTTAAATTATAACTTAAGATTTCTCTCTCTTGTCATAGTATCGTACTATATAATTTTCTTTTTCATGACTTCCACTGAAAATATGCTTCACAATCACCAAAATCGCAATGTTATACGGACATGGGCTTTTCTTTTTTGGGAGACATTTGATTACCGTTTTAATTTCCTCAATAGTGATGGGGGTGTTTAGATTGCTGCATCCTCCTTGTTCAACCATGGAAGATGATAAGAATTCAAAAATTTATCCATTTCTTCTAGGTTCTCATGTTTTGTGGTATAAAGTTCCTCAGAGTAATCTCTGATTACCCTTTGAATCTCTGCAATATCTGTAGTGATCTCTCCCTTTTCATTTCTATGGGTTATCAAGTTTCTCTCTCTTTGTGAGTTTTGCCAATAGTCTGTTGATTTTATTTATTTTTTCAAAGAGTCAACTTCTGTTTTTATTGATCTTTCAGATTGATTTTTGGGTTTCTACTTCATTGATTTCCACTCTCAGCTTTGTTATTTCCTTCTGTCTCCCTATTTTTTATTCCTTTTGCTGATCATTTTCTAATTTTATGAGCTGCGTCATTAGGCTATTCAGGTATGCCCCTTCTTCCTTCCTGGTGTGTGCTTGCAAAGCTATAAATTTTCCTCTCAGTACTGCTTTTGCTGTGTCCCGTAGATTCTGATAATTTGTGTATTCATTGTCATTTGTTTCCGGGAAAGTTTGAATTTCCTCTATGATTTCATCATGGACCCAGTGGTTGTTCACTAGCAGGCTATTTAGTTTCCAGTTCTTAAAGTTTTTCTCCTGTGTGTCTTTGTAATTCACATCCAATTTCAGAGCTTTATGACAAGCAGAGATAGTCTGAAAATTTCCTGTCCTCTTAATTTTATGGAGATATGTTTTATGTACCAGCATGTGGTCTATCCTGGAGAATGAGCCATGTGCACTGGAGAAGAATGTGTATCCATGTTTCTGAGGATAGAGTATCCTATATATAATATAGATCTACTAGGCCTCATTCTTCCATTTCTCTTCTCAGGTCTAATATATTTTGTTCGGTTTCAGTCTGGTTGAACTATCAAATGTTGAAAGGGCCATATTGAAGTCTTCCACAATTATTATGTTATTACTGGTGTCCTCTTTCAAATTTGTCAATATTTGTTTTAGATATCTTGCTGGTATCTCATTAGGTGCATCTATATTTAATATTGTGATTTCTTCCTGCTGTACATATCCCTTGATTAGTACATAGTGTCCATCTATATCCCATACAACTTTTCTGAGTCTAAAGTTTGCATTTTAATATTGCCACCCCATCTTTTTAAGGGTTGTTTGCTTGGATGATTTTCCTCCAGCCTTTTATTTTGAGTCTATGTTTGTTATGACTATTCGGGCGTGTTTCTTGTATGCAGCAGAAGGTTGGGTTCATTTTTTGATCCATTTTGCCACTCTGTGCCTCTTAATTGGTCCATTTAATCCATTGACATTGAGAGAGATGATTGTCATGAGAGTTAATGCCATATTTATTTATAAGATTGATGTGTCTGTTGGTCTATCTTGTCTTAAAGTAGGCCTTTCAGTTTTCCTTTAAGACTGGGTTTTTATCTGTAAAATTTCTGAGCTGTTGTTTATCCGTAAAGCTATGGATCCTTTCTTTAAACCTGAATGTGAGTCAAGCTGGGTACATTATTCTAGGTGAAGTCTCCTATTGGGATATTGGTCATGGGAATGTTGCACTGGGGAAGGATTCTATATATACATATATATTAAAAATCAAAAAAAGAAAAGAAAAGAAAAGAAAAGATAAAGCCTCCCAATTCTTACCACAGGCTGTGTTCTTTACACTGTATAGAAAGAGGAGGTACAGTAAATGCACCACATATACACCTCAACACAGGCCCTTCACCTGGTTTTTATTGTGAATTGGGGGACAAAAAATTAAAAACTAAAAAAGCTGGGTGACCATATTAGTATCAGACGACACAAACTTTAGACTCAAAAAAGTTTTAAGGGACAAAGATGGACACTTCATACTAATCAAGGGATATGTGCAACAGGAAAAAAAAGCTCACTACTAAAAGTGAAAGCACAAAAGGAGAGACCAGCAAAGTATCTAATATAATTATTGACAAATTTGAAAGAGGACATCAGTAATAACACAATAATTGTGGGAGACCTCATCTCGGCCTTTTAACACTTGATAGGTCAACCAGACTTAAACCCAACAAAAATATTCCCAGAAATGTGAATACATATTATTCTCCAATGTACATGGGTCATTCTCCAGGATAGACCACATGCTGGCACATAAAACATACCTCCATAAAATTAAGAGGATAGAAATTTTGCAGGATACCTTCTCTGATCACAAGGTTCTGAAATTAGATGAGAAGTACAAAGGGACAGAAAAGAAAAATGTTAACAACTGGAAATTAAACAGCCTGCTACTAAGCAACCAGTGGTTCCCAGAGGAAATCAAAGAGGAAATCAAAACTTTCCTGAAAACAAATAACAATGAAGACACAAACTATTAGAATATATGAAACAGCAAAAGAAGTACTGAGAGGAAAATTAATAGCTTTGCAAGCACATATCAAGAAGCAAGATGGAGCATACCTGAATAGCTTAATGATGCAGCAATTTCTAAAATTAGAAAATTATCAACAAAAGAAACCAAAAATGGGGAGACAGAAGGAAATAAAGCGTAGAGCAGAAACTAATGAAGTGAAAACCAAAAAAAACAATTCCAAAGATCATCAGAAGCAGAAGTTGGTTCTTTGAAAGTAAACAAGATTGGCAAAACTCACAAAGAGAGAAACTTGATAACCCGTATTAGAAATGAAAAGGGGGAGATCACTACAGATACTGCAGGTATTCAAATGATAATAAGAGATTACTTTGGAAAAGAAACTCTATGCCACTAAACATGAGAACCTGGAAGAAATGAATAAATTTGTGGACTCTTATTACCTTCCATGGTTGAATAAGGAGGATATAGCATATCTAAATATCTCCCTCACCATTGAGGAAATTAAAGCTGGAAACAAAAGTCTGCCCTAAGACTAAAGCCCAGGCCCAGATGGATGCACTGAGTCCTTCCAAACCTTTCAAGAGGAACTACTATCAATCGTGGCCAGGATCTTTCATGAAATTGGAAAAAATGGGAACACTTGCAAATAGCTTTTATGAAGCCAACATTGCCTTAATAACAAAACCAGATAGAGATGCTGCCAAAAAAGAAAATTACAGACCAATATCCCTGATGAACAAAGATGCAAAAATCCTCTACAAAGTCCTGGCAAATAGGATCCAATGCCTCATCAAGAAGATCATACACTACAATCAAGTAGGTTTGATCCCAGGAATGCAGGGATGGTTAAACATCCATAACTCTATCAACATAATACACAGCATCAACAACAAGAAAAATAAAAATCACATGATCATAACAGTAGAAGCAGAGAAAGCATTTGATAAGGTCCAACACCCATTCTTCATAACATCTCTCAGCAAGATAGGAATGAAAGGGACCTTTCTCAATATAGTTAAGACCATCTACCACAAGCCAATGGAAAGTAATAGCCTCAATGGAGGAAAAATTAAAAGCCTTCCCTCTACACTCTGGTACAAGAAAAAGCTGTTCTCTCTCACCACTCCTATTCAGCATAGTACTGGAAGTACTTGCTATAGCAATTAGACAAGAAAAGTATATCAAAGCAATCCAGATGGGAATGGAAGAAGTAAAGCTTTCACTGTTTGTATATGACATGATACTCTACTAAGAAAATCCTAAAGACTACCAAAAAGCTTCTAGAAACAGTAGATTCATAGAGCAATGTGGTAGGCTACAAAATGTTAAGAAAATAACCCCATTCAACGTAGTGCCACACAAACTTAAATATCTTGGAGTCAACTTGACCAAAGACATGAACGAACTATACAAAAAATCTATAAAACCCTGCTCCAAGAAATAAGAGAGGACACACAGAAATGGAAACAAATACCCAGATCATGGATTGGCAGGATTAACTTCATTAAAATGGCAATACTTCCCAAAGCATTGTACAGATTTAATGTGATCCATCTAAAGATACCCATGACATTTTTCAAAAAAATGGTTCAAACATTTTAAAATTCATTTGGAACTATAAACACCCTCAAATAGCTAAAGCAACCCTTGGGAAAAGAAATATGGAAGGCATTACTTTCCCCAACTTTAAACTGTATTAACAAGCAATAGTTATCAAAACAGCATAGTATTGGAATACAGACCCCCCAGATCAGTGGAATAGGCTTGAATACTTAGAGAATGCTCCCCAGACATAAAATCACCTAATTTTTGATAAAGGAGCAAGAAATTCTAAATAATTTCATTTCTTCATTGAAGCCTCTTCAACAAATGGTGTTGGCATAACTGGTTAGCCACTTCCAAGAAACTGAAACCAGACCCCAGGCTAACTTCATTTGCAAAGGTAAAATCCAAATGGATTAAAGACCTTGATATTAGATCTGAAACCATAAGATATATAGAAAATGCGTAGATAAAACACTCCATGACATTGAAACTAAAGGCATTTTTTAAGGAGAAACAGCACTCTCCAAACAAGTGGAAGCAGAGATAAGCAGATGGGAATATATTGAGTGAGAAACTTCTGCATCTCAAAGTAAATCATGACCAGGAACAAGAGTGGGAGAAAAAATTCACCCGATACCAATCAGATAAGGGGCTAATGTCCTAAATGTACAAGGCACTAATGGAACTTTACACGAAAAAAATCTAATCTCATCAAAAATTGGGGAGAAGAAATGAACAGACACTTTGTCAAAGAAAAAATACAAGTGGCCAAAAGGCCCATGAAAAATTGCTCCACATCACTAGTCATCAGGGAGATGTAAATTAAAACAACTATGAGGTAACATCTCACACCACAGAGATTAGTGCACATCACAAAGAATGAGAACAAGCAGTGCTGGGGTGGGGTGGGAAGGGAACTCTTATTCACTGCTGGTGGGAATGTCATCTAGTCCAACGTTTATGGAAAGCAATAAGGAGATTCCTCCAAAAACCTGAAAATTGAGTTCCCATATGATCTAGCTATGCCACTCCTAGGGATATACTCTAGGAACACAAAAATATAATACAAAAAGTCCTTCCTTGCACCTATTCATTGAAGCACTATTTACAATATCCAGGCTCAGGAAACAACCACGATGCCCTAATGAATGGCTAAAGAAACTCTGGTACATATACACAATGGAATATTATGCAGTCATTAAGAGATAGGAAGTCATGAAATTTTCCTATACATGGATGTATATGGAATCTATTATGCTTAGTGAAATAAGTCAGAGGGACAGAGATAGAACCAGAATAGTCTCACTCATCTACTGGTTTGAAGAAAAATAAAAGACATTCTTGCAATAATTTTCAGACACAAAAGAGAGAAGAGCTGAAGGTCCATCTCACGACATGATGCTCACTACAAATAGTGATGAGTGCAATTAGAGAAATAACTACATTGAAAATTATCATAACAGCGTGAATAAATGCAGGAAGAAAGCCTAGAGTACAGACTGTGGTGGGGTGGTTGGAAGGTAGATTCCCATTGGTGATGGGAATGTTGCACTGGTGAAGGGGGTGTTCTTTACATGACTTAAACTCAACTACAATCATTTTTGTTATCAAGGTGTTTAAATAAGGATATTAACAAAATTTAAATAAAGGATAAAATTCAGAGAGAGGGACTCTGTCTCATTCATCTGCCCTCTGCAAAATTAATTTCCCTGACCAAAATCTAGCTAGTGGGTTTTCTTTGCTCAAGTTTTGCTTAATTTCCCAGCTAAAATGGCATTGCTAACACAGTAGTTAATGTTACACATTGATTCCTTAGGTTGTCTCTACTGCCCATTGCTTGGTTCTGATCTGCTATTCTGCTCCTTGTCAGTTGCTAAGTTAGTTACTCATACTCTGGGAATGCTGAGAGAATGAACAATAAAATCATAAAAATATCTGATTCAAGGAATTGAGGAAAAGAAGCAAATTGCAATGTGAAAAATGCTTACAACAACCCTTAGATCCACTAAACAGTTCATAAATGGTAGTCACTAATACGGTTTTTTGACCATTGGTGGAGCATATTTTATGTAGTTATGTAAAAACCATCTTCAGATTTCACCAAGTGTTTCCCCATCTGGTGACACCATTGTGCTAGCAGATTAATTTAGTGATAGGTTTCCTCCAGCAATTTTCTCTTACCAAAAAAGAAACTGACTCAATGCAGAGCCAAGCTCTATATTGATTCCAACTTAATGGAACTCATTGCTTATAGCACTTAATGACTGTGGTTCAGCTAAATTATCCTTGAATCTCTTGCCATTTCTTGAAGTATAAGTAGGATTTCCAGCCCTTCACCTATTTGTGAGTCTAGTCAGTCTCTTCAAACCACAAAGCAAAACCACATACTAGTAGTTGACATTTTTGCGTTGATGCCATTAAATGTTTAGTTTATGTTTTTCTCCTTTAGATTGAGAAAGTAATGATTATGGTCCTTGTAGTTTCATAGTAACCAGTAAGACCTATGGAATTCAATGACGTCCTCATTTGGGGAAATATAAATATATCCCCCAAAGATAGATAGATAGATAGATATAGATATAGATATCACTGCTAACACAGCACCTCACTTCTCAGCCTGGTGACACTCAAGACTACAATCTCAACTTTATTTTGGTCTTTACAAAGAATGCAACCTAGTATACTTCTGCAAAGGTTTGCTTCATTCACTCTTTTCCAAACTGGAGTGTGTACACAATGACCTGAGTTGAAATTCAGAGTCAAGAGGTCTGAGGTGGGACCTGAGGTTCAAACATTCAAGTAACACCAAGGCTTCAGAGCTCAGGATCATACTCTGTGAAAAGGTTTAAAAGGGTAATTGACCAAATTTGGTTCAAAATCATGGCCAGATGAACCTGGTGAGAGATTTCAAAGCTGGATCCATTGAAAAGTCATCTCTGAAAAACGAAATTCAATTTTGACTATTCTGTGAGCACCACTTGTCCTGGTGTTAAGCCAATGGTGAGAGACCGTAAGAAAGGGATGTTGATATAATATATAATCAACCTTTTAAAGTAAGAGTCTAATCTTGTAAAGATTGGCTTTAGTGGAGGGAAAGGGGAATAATCCTCTCTTTGCTTTGGAAAGAACAATGCATCCCAAGCTGAGCTGTGTCTCTGAGATTGTATTTCGTATAGGTATGTCTTTTCACCTTCTGCCAAGAGTGACAAATGACCACCAACTGGGCCAGAGAGAATGTCAGGCTTGCAAAATCACATTATAAAACAGATGAAAACATGCCATTATGGAATTCATGGGATGAAGAATGCTGTAGACAATTACCAGAACAGAACAATTATGAGATCAAAATACAAGGCACAAAACACAAATGGTCTAGGTCCATGTCAAGATGCTTTAAGGAGACCCTCACTTCCTGGGAAATGGTCACCACTGCCCTGTCTGTCTTCCTTTCCATCCACCCACTTCCAGCCATGTTGCTAGGCACAAGGTCACCAGTGACATAAACAATGCTTCACTGAGGCATAATAGGTGACCATGGATACTGGTGCTACATTCCTGCTGCCTCTGGTCCTAGCTCCAGACTAACTATGAAGACCTGAGTCAAGTTCCTCATAGGTCATTTTGTGTCCTGCAGTTTGAGGCTACATTTCAACACTGGCCTCTGCTATCTATTTATGAGAACCGCAGCCTCCTTAAAATCCCGTTGCCATGGAACTAAGTGGCAGCCGAGCTAACGTCCCTATCAGTGTCACTCTCCGACTGATGATGCTGGGCCCACGGAGCCGCCAGAGAATCATTGAGGAGCAGGAGCGGGTGTTTCTGAGGCGCCTGCAAGAGGAGAGTGGGGCACAGGCCGTCTTGTCTGGAGGGGTCTGGCCTGAGAGGAACATCACTCTTAGTGGAAACATAACTGTGATCTTCAAGGCCATAGTCATCGTCATCAACAAGCTCCAGGAAAATATCACTAAAAATCTGGCCCACAGTTTCAGCTCGCAGTCTGTTGTTACACTGCAGCTGGTGGTGCCAGCCTCTAAGTGCAGCGAGCTGCTGTGGGATAGTGGATTTATGATCAGGGACATTGGCCGGCGTACTGGGACCCAGGTACACTTGACTGGTGACCCACTGCCCTTCAATACTCAGCTGTCTATCACCCTAGCAGGCCAGCCCAACTGTGTGACCAACTGCATGAAGCAGATCTGCCGGACACTGCTGGAAATGGTGGTCAGGCCCCCTGAAGAGCTTGACCAGGCCTTTGCCTGGTCCACCCCAGACCCAGATGACCATAGATGTGGCCAAGAGCAGGGTGCTGAGGGCTCCATCTATGAAGAAGGTCAGGACAACTCTGACAATTCTACTTA
>PVKC010016396.1:0-20848 GCA_004027635.1 Crocidura indochinensis
TTTTTTTTTTTGGTTTTTGGGCCACACCCAGTGACGCTCAGGGGTTACTCCTGGCTTCGAGCTCAGAAGTCGCTCCTGGCAGGCACGGGGGACCATATGGGAACCGGGGGATCGAACCGTGGTCTGTCCTAGGCAAGGCAGCAGGCACCTTACCTCCTGCGCCACCTCCCGGTTCCCAATGACCCCAATTTTTAATGTGCCTATGCAGAAGGAAAAAAAAAAAAAGGGAGAGACGGAGAGATAGTATGGAGGTAAGGCATTTGCCTTTCACGCAAAAGTATATCGGTTTGAATACCAGTGTTCCACTTGGTCCCCTGGCATGCCAGAAACAATTTCTGAGCATGGAGCCAGGAGTAACCCCCTGAACACTACTGGGTGGGACCCAAAAACCACAAAAGAGAAAGAGACAAGGAGCTCAAAACAATTTTTTTCCTCTTCTTTCTTTCTTCCTTTTTTTTTAATTTATTTTTCTTATTACTATTTTATTTTTCTCTTATCTAGTTTTTGTCGACCTTCGTATTTTGGTGTAGATATATAAGTAGTAGTCCACTATATTACTTATATATTTACTTTTTCTTTCTTCTTTTCTCTTTGATTTTTTTGCGCTCCGTCATGTCTTTTATCTCAAGACCATGGCAATTATGAGGAGCATATCTTTATCGCTACAGTGTTCACTAGATGTCTTATTTGACATGTCTTTATAAAATGTTGTGGTGTTTCACCTTTTCTTTTCCCCTTCTCTCAAACCGAGGATGAGAGCTGCTAGAAGGACTCTGCCCATTGTAGGCATACTTAATTTTTACCTCACTCAATTACTGTACTCTTCCCCAAACAAAACCACAAAACTCGAACTATCTAATCCTGCCTCCCAATTAGAGGGAGAAGCAATGGAGACACCAAGCCCAATCAGATATAAGATCACTAAGTAATAAACCAGAAACAGAGGGAGTCACTCAATCTAGAAGACCACGAGGAGAGGGTGGAGGATATGAGAGGCAGAATGGGAACAGAGGTGGAGGGAGGACAACTCGGTGATGGGAATTCCCCTGATTCAATGTTTATATGTAACTGGAATAATACTGTGAATGACATGTAAACCAATATGATTAATAAAAAAAATCACTCCTGGCATGCTCAGGAGACCATATGGGATGTTGAGGATCAAGCCAAGGTTCCTCTAGGTCAGCAGTTTGCAAGGCCAATATCCTACTGTTGTGCTATTGCTCTGGCCCCTCATTATCTTCCTTGAAGGTTATGTTAGAATTTGAATTTCATTTTCAACCCTTTAAATTTTTGTGCACAATTTCTTGAAAGATCTGAATATCAGCAGTTCTTGAATTGCAGATGGTACTACACTTACTTTTGGTCATTCTAGTTTTCCAACCTGGGAGTTTACTACCTGGGATCATATTACATCCCCTACTAGCCAAAGGTGGCTCAGTCTTCTTCCTACAAAGGTCTGAAATCATCATAAGTGGCCATAATCATGTATTGACTGAAAAGTGGTGCTGGTGGCCTAATGTTATTGGTGGCTGCCCTGAGAAAGTTGGAAGCTAACAAGTTCCTTGAAGGTCCAAACTTTTGACTTTGTTTAGTGACTGAATTATCCAGAGGTTTTCATTATGTTATAGTTTTGTGTTCTTAGTATTATCTTCTAAATCTCCTTAAAGAAATTTATAGGTAATCTTTCATTTCTCTACTAAGCCTGGGTAAAAATTTATTATACATGCATAGTAAAGAAGCAGCACATTAGCAGTACAGTAGTTTCCCTCATAGGACGTGCTCATGAAACACTTCTTTCTTAAGGGACTCAAAAAAAAAAAAAAAGGCTAAAAGATATTGCAAATGCGAAGAATTAGTTTATTTATTGCTTTCTATTTTGCTCTTGAAGTTGAAGGATATTTGGATATAGGGAAAGTTGTGGATGAAATTATGTTGTTATCCTTTGGGAAATGTCTGTAGGCACAGGTCCATAATCCATCAAATGCGGCTAACTGTGGCTATTTACATAGTCAGATTGGAGATAAGATGTACTTGGGATTCCAGTCCATAAGCATTCAAATGCAATCACTCTGAACCTGTTGTGCTCTGACTTATATATTCTCATTTTCAGTGATGGGGCCATTTATAACAGAGCATGCTGTGTTAACTGATTGAACTGAGTGCCATGAAAATCTTTAATAAATTAGATGCAGATTTAAGGGTAATGCTCAAGGTCATGGTAGGTTGACTAAGTTAAAAATGGGACAGATTTGTCCCTAAGGTCAAGTGGGTCATAAGTATTAGAGCAGGGAAATTCTTGAATGGAGCCTATTTTTTTTTCCGCCTTAGAGTCTTCCTACTCTATGTGGGTTAGCTACCTATAAAATTGAATAATCTCACCATTTTTAAATGATGCATTGTTTAATTGGTTACTCAGGAAAACTTCTTCAGAGTAACCTGTTTTAATTTCTGGCAAAAAAAAATTGCAGCAGCAAGCAAACTCTTAGTATCAGTTAAAACAGGAGAGCATCAAAGCAAGCAAAGATAGATGGGCTCATTTATATGCTTAACATCTCTAAGAACAGGTATTTCACAAGTCTCTCTTGACTAGTGTTTCCCAGCATGTATTACATTTTCTACCTCCTGTGCTCTCATTAGGAGTAGGAGATGACTGGAGATGAAATGTCAGAGCTTTTGCTGAGCTTGACCATTTCTAGGGATGTCAACAGTTTAGTCAGTCCATTGTGACTTTCCATAACCATTTACAAAGAAACCTCTTGTGAACTGCACTCATGAGAAAAATGTGAAGATAAATGTGAGTTAGGTACTAAAATAAAGAGCAGTGTTTCCTTAAATTGGGGTCAAAATGTTAGCAGAAGCAGTGGTGTTTGGAAATTATTACTGAAATAACTGGTCTTGAAGGAAAGTTCAGAAATTCTGAAGGTCATGTATATAGAATATATGTATATATATATTCTATATATATTTCTATCAGAAACATGCATTTATTTGTATATATATATGAAAGGAAATAACTATTCCATATTCTTCTGAAAGTAGTTACATGAACCTGATTCCTAACTGAATGATGATATTGTACATTTCCCCATGCAACCTGATGTTGCCATTGTTCCTCTCCTTTCCTTCACATTGAGTTTTTTTTCAGCTTTCTTATTGGTATGGTTGATAACTCATATGGGTTTTTGCTATCTATCTCCATTGAACTTTTGTGTTTAGTAGATGTGGCTCAAGCCAGAAATAGAGCCCATTATATCAGTTAGCTAATGACTAATGTTCTGAAGCAAAGCAAGGCCACTTTTATCTAAAAGAACATTTTCTTCTCCTATTTCCCTTTTCTAGATGTTCAGCTTGTGGGTTAGAACATGAATGTTGTTAGTGCACTAACTAGAACACTCAGTAGATCATGCAGAGGACAGAGAAGACTTAAAAGATATTCAGCAATATTCTTTTCACTTGCAAAGATAGCCTTGCTATTTTGCTTCCTAAGAAAAGAAAAGTTCTGTGATATTTACATTTATCTAGGAACCTCTTTCTTTCTGGTGAGTTTCTGTGAAAGTCCTTGATAAAGGCTAATAAAGTGGCAATTTCCAATGCTCCCTTTCTGGCAGAATCAAATTATGAAATAAATTTGGATACTTGGTACAGGGTGTTTTAACCCTGGTAATAGTTCCATGCAAGTAAATACAATTACTTTTGAGTAGCTTTTAAAGATTATAGCACAGAAAAAAGCTGTTTCCTCATAGAAATGCTAGAAAAGTCATCTTCAAAGAGATGAGGATGCACCTGGGCCCCATATGCTTAGAGCTTCCTTGATTTTCCCACCTGCAAAATCCCAATTGTCTGTCAAGTAAAATGTCAGTGTCTCCATTCCCCTTTTCCTCTGTAAAAATGTTCATCCTTTGTACCCTTAGTATTCATTCATTGTACCCTTAGATTACTCATTTCTTGTTTCTGTTGTAACACTTTTTTATTATAGAATAAATATCTGGTGACTTAATTTATCTGGAACTGTCCTAAATGTTTAAAGAATGAGTCATGTATACATGCTGGTTTTTATCTTAGTCTTACAAAGGAGGAACCAAAAATTATTAGTATCTAACATTAAAATTCAAGTAAATGTTTAGAAATGATTATTATTATAACATATTTACTTATTAACTTATAGATCCTTTTAGATAAGAGCTTAGTCTTATTTTTGATATTTTAACACCTACCAAAGTGCTTAGTTAGTGCTTAATAAATTGGTGGGATGTGTGTGTGTGTGTGTGTGTGTGTGTGTGTGTGTGATTTAGTTAACATGAATCTGAGTAGAGAAATAGTGTTTCAAGCAAGATAGAAAATAGAACTTTAGATTTTTCATAAGATCAAAGAAAATTAGGACAATAAAGAATGTATTTTCATGATTATCTATTACCCAAATAATTTTTATTCCAGTAATTTTTCTATATATTTTAACCTTAATATCATGCTAATATTTATCCCTTTATATATTGATCTTTTGGGAATAGGGGAGAAGGTTCCCAAGTAGGGTTGAAGAACTAAAGGCCATCCAGAATATCCATCAAATCAGATAGGCAATCTAGAATAGAATCCAAGGATGCAGAAATGACCTAGCAGTGTATTGCTGAGGACAACCAAGACAAGAGCGTTCAGGGATTTCTAGGGCTACATCTGGCGGTACCTGAGGATCATGTAATGCCAGGCTTTGAACTTCAGTCTCAGCTCACCTAAATCCCATGCTCCTGATGCAAAACTATCTCCTAGTTATGTTTTTGATTTCTATGCTAGTTTTATTATCATAAATATTTTCTGTATTATTAAAATCTTCTGGTAAACTTTATTTCTCTGGCATACAAATGCATGTTTCTGATAGAAATCTACTTTCTATTTTTATATTGGCTATTTTAAGATAATTTTGATTTTCTACAATTAGAAATAGTTTTTATTTTTTATCTTTTTTAAGACATTAGGCATACTTACTAGCATTCTTACCATTTATGTCATTCATTATTGATGTGACTGGAAAAAATACATTGAGTCAGACCAAATGGCCACTAACTGTGATTCTATTTCCATGACATACTGAAAAAGAGGAACACTACAAGAAAAAAAGTTGGATTAGCTATTAGGAATAAATAAAGGATTGACAAGAAAGGGATCTGTGGAAATTGAGGATTATAAAAATTCACTTGGATCGAATGTATTGGCTTTAAGATTTTTTGTGATTTTCACAAACTTTGTTACATTTGTCAAAACTTATTGAGTTTTGGATTTGAACAGGTTAACTCCTAGTGTTCATATATTATACTTATTTTTGTCCCCCAAATCACAATACAGACCAGGCAAAGTGCCTGGGTTGAGGTGTATATGGGGTACATTTACTGTATCTCCTCTTTCCATACAGTCAGTGTAAAGAACACAGCCTGTAGTAAGAATTGGGAGGCCTTTTCTTTTCTTTTTTTTTGATTTTTAATATATATATTAAAAATACTTCTCCAGTGCAATATTCCCATGACCAATATCCCAAGTGTCCTTCCTCCCCACCCCACACTGGCCTGCACTCTAGACAGGCTTTCTACTGTTATATATATTTTACTGCAACAAATATAACTTAAAATAAATTTTGGCTTTAAGTCACAATTATTTTGCTTTCTGCTAAAATTTAACTTTATATTTACTAGACATTTATAGTTCTTTGGAGAACTGTCTTTTTATTCTATTACAGAATTAACCTCCAAGTCTAGATTTTTTTCCTATTAATTTGGGTGATTTTTTTTTTCTTTTTTGGCCATATCCAGAGGTGTTCGGAGCTTAGTCCTGGCTGTACATTCAACATCACTCCATGTGGGCCAAGGGGACCATAAAGGATGCTGATATCCATTCCATGTCAGTTACATATAAGGTAAAAAACCTATCTACTATTGCTTTGGCCCCTAATTTGGGTGATCTTTTATTTTTGGTTTGTTTTGAGGCCATACCCAGTGATACACAATTGTTGTTTTTCTTTTTTTCTTCTTTCTTAAGAAGAAAGAAAGAAAAGAAGGAAGAAAGGAAGAAAGGAGAAAGAAAGAAAGGAAGAGAGGAAAGAAAGAAGAAATAAAGAGAAAGGGAGAAAGAAAAAGGAAAGAGAAAGGGAGGGAAGAAGGAATGATTGATACATAATTGTTATTCCTGACTCTGAACTCAGGAATTAACTCTTGGTGGTGCTTGGCATCTAAATGGGATGCTCGGGATTGAATCTGAGTAGGCCATTTGTAAAACAAATACTCTGTCTTATGTGCTATCACTTCGGCCCCAGTATGTTTAATGTCTATCATGCTTGCTAAAATAGGTTTCTAAACTCACTTTAATTATATTTGTGTCTATTTTATGAATTTATTTAACATAGCCAAACTTGCTGGCATTTACTTTAGTTGGTTCCTTAAAATAATTTTTTTAAGCAGATCTTTCTGACCTTTGAAATCATATATTACAGAAAATTTTACTTAAAATTCTCTTGGAAATTGAGCTGGACAGACTTTTCTAATTTAAAGAAGAAAACAATCCCCTTTTGCATAAATTTAATTGCTAACTTCCTTGAAATATTCTTTTTGAACTTACCCTTTCATCTTTTGCCATCTTACTCTATTGTGCTGAGTGTTTGGAACTCATGTCTATGACCTCATTGCTATCTTCGTTTCTCCACACTTGCAGCAACAGCAAGAATTCAGGCACAATCAATTTTCTTGTTAAATAGAAATTGAATAAAGCCTCAATAAATGGAATTTAATATATCTCTCTGTTCTTCAGTTTGGGGAAGTTCTGATATGCTCTGTAATAGGACTTGGTAGATACTAAACATACAATGGCAAATGAGATATATCAAGTTTCTCTCCTAGTATTTTGAGACTAGTTCTGTCAACAATTAATAAATAAATATTAATTAATAATATAAAGTGATTGGAAATTAAAAGTACAATAAAAGGAGAGGAAAAAGATAATGTCCTCTGCTGTAAGTGGAAATGGGAAAAGTGGTGAAGTGTCTCTCTTTTCACTCCAACCTGAAAAGTTTTGTTTGGCTTCAATCTTCCAATAAATTATCACTTCTAGGAAGACTTACTTTAGCAGAATAAAAATGTTTGCAAACAGTTCTTTATGGAAAAATAAATAAGGTTGACAAGCTAAGTTAGTTTGGGTAAGGCCAAGTTTCCTCATCTATAAAATATAAGGGTATCTGTCTTGCCTAACAGCGAGAGGTATTTTGCAGAACTGAATGTCTCTAAGAAGTAAAAGAGATAGTGTTAAAGATTTTAGAGGTGGACAACCAGGGTTCAAATCCTGATTTATCCACTTAGTAGCTATTTACATCTATGACAGCTTATTTATCATCTTTGCACCTTTTAAGTTTAGTTATATAAAGAATGGGAAGAGTAATAGTGTTTAGCATATAGGGTTTATTTGAGCATTAAATGATTGTATATATGCATATGATACTACATATATATGCTTATAAAATATATAATATGATATATTAAGTATAATACATATTTAATATAGGGCTTGCTGCCTGGTAAATGTTCAGTCATTACTAGAAACTATCATTGCTATCATTTTGTCATTATCCCTCTTGGATACCAGACTTAGTATGAGTGTAGTGAAATCTTCCATGTTGTAACCAAGTAATCAGATTATCTTGAGTCTATGAGGACTAAATATATGGCATAAAGGATGACTATAAACTTTCAGTGTCAAAGGGGTCAGGTATCTCATCTCAGTTCCAGCTCCATTTTCTTCTCCCTGCTTTACTGGGAGGAACGACCTTGAAGGAGGGAGAACGGCATTCTAAGTAGGCAGAATAGCCTTGGCTACGGCCCAGCTCCACCACCCAGGCGCAGAGGAGAGCCCTCTGCTGTCTCTGAAATGATTTAGCTTTATTGCCTATTGTCTCTCTCCAAATTGCCTTCAGGATGAATGTCTCAGTCAGAACCCATATAGAGGACACCACTTCCCATGTTCCTCATGAGAAGCGCTCCTCTCCATTTATGAAACGTTCTTCAAATTGACCATTTAGTGGAGGCTGTCTTTTGCACCTTATGAAGAGGAAATTACACTGCCTTAGAAGTTCTGCACTCCAGCTTAGGCAATGAATTAGTGAAAGAACACAGGCTAGGGTGCTTTCCTACTGGGTATAATACCCAATTTATTTTCATTTACATTAATTTCGCTGTATCACTGACTGCATGAAGCATTAAACTGTTAAATGCAAGCAATTTCCAATTGCTTGACCCAAATAGAAATGTTTAGTGAATAATAATAAAAATGAACCTATAGATGAAAGCAGTGTGCAAAATTGGAGAGTAGGTTAAACAACTTTTTTATTATATAAATCTTGATAAATGTTCTCTTCCCTTTTTTACCTTTATCTCTCCATTTCTTTTTGCTACTTTTTCTACATTATATTAAAAAAGATAGAACAAATACACTTAAATGAAACTAAAGAAAGTAGTATATTATTAGCAATATAACTCACAATTTTATTGATATGGAAATGTTTTTGGTTTTATTGGGAGTTCACACCTGGTGATTGATGTTCAGGGGTTAGTCTTGGCCTGCTCTCAGTAATTGCTCCTTCTGATGCTAGGGGAACCATATAGAATTCTAGGGATCGAACCCCGGTCAACCACATTCAATGAAAATACCCAATCCACTGTACTATCTCTCTAGTCTTAATGTGAAAAATTTTATCTGCATGTTTCCTTTTTTTTTTTTTTTTTGGTTTTTGGGTCACACCCGGCAGTGCTCAGGGGTTACTCCTGGCTCCATGCTCAGAAATCGCTCCTGGCAGGCACGGGGGACCATATGGGGCACCGGGATTTGAACCGATGACCTTTTGCATGAAAGGCAAACGCCTTACCTCCATGCTATCTCCCGTGCATGTTTCAAGAAAATAAAACTCAATCTCCATTCATCTTATTGGTAAAGTAATCTAGTTTCTTGTATAAAAATGGATTTTAATATATACATTTCATCTAAATTTAAATATTGTTTATCTACTGTCTTCCTAGTTTCTTTTACCTTATAAAAGGAAAGGCAACTTGGGAAAAAGAATGATGGGTCACCTGGGGAAGCTCATCAGCATCTCCTTCCAAGTTTTCTGGTTTTGGGAGTTGTCTTCAGCAGGGATATATTTTTAAAATCATTCTTAAAATCATATAATAATTTATGAGTATTTTCTGTCTTAATTTCACTCTTACTTCCCAGTGCATAGTATGCCATGTTTAAATGAGATTCTGGTATGAATTCAGAAGAGGATAATAATCTATTTGAAAAAAAAATATGACACAATGAAAAATTAATCAAATAATTTCTCCCAAATTTCTCATAGGTCAGAAATTTAATCTAAAATTATCATTGTTATTATCTTTGAAATGTCATTTATTACACTTAAAAAGCATAGAAAACTGAGGTCAGAAACTATTCATTGACTCAAAAGGAGCCTGTTTTTACCAGCTTAAAATAAGATGTGCTGAGAACAATCTTTTTACAAAGCAAAATGATTCAAATTATTATTTTTGGTTGCAAAAATGCCACAGGTTATTAAACTAACATCAGGAATGGATCTAATCAGATCTCATCTATTATTAATGAGGTTCTGCCTTAATGTGATCATTATAGGTATGTGCCTTACCCCTAGAAGCGATCATCTAACATAATAACAACCTGAAATAATGAGTTGCCAGCATGATATTTTTCTTTGTGAAGGGTTATACCTATAGGGTTGCTTTATCCTTTTCTTATAAAAACAACAATAATAAACTACAGCATTTTAGATAGAGACAAGCATAAGTTTTATTTGTAATATAATGGTTATTGCTTAACATTTCCACAGTTAATATTTGCTCCAGAGCCGACACAAAAATGTTTTTAAAATCATATTATTACTACATATGATCATTCCAGAGTTATAAAAACTCCTGTAACTTTTTGTAAGTGCTTTTTCTGCATATATGTATGAAAGACAGAGAAACAAAGATAAGATAAAGACAGAGATAAGAGAGATAAGATTGAGCTGATAGGTCATTAATAAATTTAGAAATATTTTTATGCCATGTTTTGATTCAGTCCTCTTTGTTCTCTAATGCTCAAAAAGGGAGACATATTAAATCTTTATGACAGACGCAGAAACAAACAGAGCTTAGTTTTTATCTTCCTTTATTTAATGGCAAGTTATTACATAGAGTTGTGCTGAGGGTTGGCACAAATCCTATTTAATACTTAATGCAATGTAAGTCTATGGAGTACAGTTATCTGAAGGCCAGACCAGGTACACGTTAAATGTCAGGAATGAGAATTAATGCAAAAGTATGGATATGAGACCAAGTTTCTGCATATCTGACTAGCAAATCAGTGAATAAACTCACAGTTGGCCAATTATACCCCTTATGTCCCAAATGGTTGTTCCCCTCTTGTGTCTTTTCTCCCGGCTCCACTAGATTATATTCTCACAATCTATTCACTTGCAGGTCTATAGTCAGAAATTTACTATTCTAGCCTGGTTCCCTGATTTCAGGGAAGCCTCCAAAATCTCTCTAAATTGTATTTTTTACTTGATCTCAGTAGAATAGTGTTGATGGCCAGTATAGACATATGGAAGATCCTCTTTCTTTTGATTTCTTTAGCACCAGTTTACCTGGATCTTTTCTCATTCTTATTTCCATTGTGCTCTGATGCTTCTGTGCCTTAGTCCATCCTTGAAACATAGTCTTTCTTTAGACTTTTGTTCTTGTTGTCTAACTTCTTTTTTTTTTTTGGGGGGGGGGGTTTGGGTCTAACTTCTTTGATTCAGATCTTCATTATGCATGTCATTTTCTATCTCTACCCCCTGTTAATGAGATTTCAGACTTGAGGTTTTTACCCACTTGAAGGATAACTTCACTGTAATATCCCAATAACACCCCAAAAATAGGGCAAATGTAACTTCTCCTTTTCTCTTTTCTTTGATCTCCATTTTCTGTCCTCTCCCCTTTTTGACCCTCTTATTAAAGGTCATATCTTCTTTCTACTTTTGGTCTAGAAACATTTTTGTCTTCCTGAGCTATTTTTTTAAGTTCTATGCAGTTTCTTATCTAATAAGAAGATATGTGTGCCTTTGCAGTGCCACTAAAACTAACTTCTTAAACATCGATGACTCATGATATTGTTCATAGCACTACATCTAATAGTTCCTCAAAGAATGCTATTTCATTATTCCCCTGACTTCTGTGACTTTATCTGCTAAAACGAAAGGTTCAGACTAGATAGTTCTAAAATTCAGTTTTAGTCTAATGTTTTATGTGCCTCTAAGAAAAAGGAATGAGATTTTTCAAATGACTTCTACCTGAAAATCTTATCACTCTGGTCTGAGCCTAAAGCATGATCTCAACATTTAAGGCTCATATTTCACTCTGAAATTCTTTCTCTCTGCCCCATAGATTTAGCTTCAGAGTAGCTCAAGCTCTAAAATAAATGATGCTCAGAATATAAAATATACTATGTTGAGAAATAGGACATCAGAACATATTCTGTACAGAAAACTATTTGAATTATATTTTTCCTCATCTATAAAGTAAGGGAGTATGTCAATGAATGCAAAGGACCATTTTGCTCCCAAAGAATTCTTATGGAATCTCATTTGTCAGATGAATGGACATTTTAACATTTTTATTTAATAGAATATATATTTTTGTAAAGGTCTTATTTAGTGTTTTCTTTGAAATGATCATATTGACAAAATTTATCAGTTCTTTGTAAGAAGTGTAATTGCCCAAGCGCTCAGCAACTGGGGCCGGAGTGGTGGCACAGCAGTAGGACATTTGTCTAACATATGGCTGACCACAGTTCTAGCCACCAAATTCTATCCCCGATTTGATCCCCAAGCCAGGGGTGATTTCTGAATGCATAGCACGGAGTAACCCCCGAGTATCACCAGGTGTGACCCCAAAACAAAAACAAAACATACTAGGGCTCAGCTACTGGCCTTGAAAATATAATACTGCATTTTAAATTATCTATTATAATAATAAATAAACAGTGGTGTCATTCCAGATGGTCAGATAGTTCAATGTTCAGCTGTAAATGTGACTTGGTGGTCTTAGGGGCAACCAGAGCAATCATGATGCTGCTTAGCAGACTCCAGGGTTACTCCTAGCATTGCATTGGGAATCAGCTATTGTTTCTTAGATGACCTGAACTAATATTAAACCAATCTGGTAAATTTACCTTTATTATGTAATAATATGGAAAACTTGGGCTGGATTAAGCATCATCTGAACAACAAGGATCTAGCTCCATGATTCTCATTTTTTTATAGCAGGTATTCTTTCAACTTCTTTAAAAAATGTCACCATTGAGTACTGATTATAAAATTTAGACCACCAAATAGTGGGGGTAAAGATTGGGAGAATGAAGAGGTGGACTAGAGGTTGATATAGGGATAATTCTTGAGGATTTGGGACATTTTGGTGGTAGTGAGTACAGTAACTGTACAATACCACACACATTAACACTACTATAATCATGTTACCTCAGCTATAATTTAAAAATAAATCCCTAAGTCATAAAAGTAACATTTATAAATGACACATGCATGTAAAAGAAGAAAACATAATCGTAATCATGCCACCCTCCACCGTAAATCACTATTACAGATTTTTTTTACGTTACACCTGCAGCTCTCATTTAACAATAACAGCTGAAAGGTAATATATGGAATTGCTTAGTTGAAAAATTGGCAAACTTTTACTGGAAACGGTCAGGTTAATGAATATTTTCAGCTTTTTGGCATTACAAATATAAACTGATGCAACTTTTTAATCTGCCTCTTACTGTGTAAGAAGAAATATGTAAATGAGAGGAAAGCTGGATTTGGCCTTAGGGCAATAGTTTGCTAATCCATAACTTTGTGGAATGGAAGATACTGTGGCAAATAGGACTCTTTAGATCCTATTTTAAATGACCTATTGGAGTCTATAGGTATAAGACTGAAAGTTTGATGATTAGTTGGAAAAGAATGTACCTGATGTGTTTTGTTCGAATGCCTTACTGCAAACACCTCTGGCTCACCCCTATGAGGGCCATTTCAGTGAACAGGTCTTAGGATATGCAGCTACTCTCATTGTGGGTTACTTTCCTGGTGACTTAAAGTGGAAAGGAGAATCATTAAACAATCTGTGATCTTTTGCCTTTTGTCAGGCATGAGTTAAGTAGGTTTCAAATTCATCCTAATGTGCTTTTCCCATTTAATTTTGTGGCTGCATAAACTTTCATAACAAATAATGAGTTGGGGCTACAGCCCAAATGTTATGGACGCTTTATGTATCAGGAGAGCCTGTGATGTGAGGCTCTGCATTCTAATGGCCTGCTTAACCAGGCGCACGGCTGAGCCTGGCTAGCTTGTTTTGGCTTGAAGAGGGATTCTGCTGAATGCAAGGGTACCCACCAGAGAGCTCCTTGGCCTCACTCCTCTTTCCACAGAAGCATTTTTTTCCCCAAGACTTGACAGCTGTTCCTCTTGGGTCAGAATGAAATTTGTCCCTCAGCTAGAATTCGTACTGTGTCTGTCTTGATTTGAGGGCTGAAGGATAAATTCATTCCTGCAAGTTCTGTTTTCAGTATCCACACTTGATATTCCTATTTGTCCACAGATATCAACATTGACTACCTATTCTGTGGTCCATCTGCTGGGATGGCACTGTGCCCAGTTTCTGATGAGGGGAGGGCTGGGGGTGGACTCCAAAGGGTTGGGGCTTCAGTGCTCTTTATTAGTTGGAGGCTGTGAGGGATGGTGTAAGGAAGAGAGTGCTCATGGAAAGAAAAAAGCTGTAACAAGCTTCTGCTTTTTGCATTTATATCATCTTCTGACTGCTTGTATCAACATACCCTATGTTGATTACTGTTTGTTTTAACTAATAAACCTAGTTTATTGCTTTAGAGATCAAACTACTCAAAAAATTTGGGCATGAAACTCCATATATTTATGGGAGGTGGTGAGTAAAGTTCTCTTAAGCATTATCATTTAAGATAAAGCAGAATGAAATGTAGAAAGATTTCAAAATGACAATTCACAGTTTTACCTTATTTTATGTAAAACTTAAGTTCATGCACATATTACATATTCTGGGAATAACTTAAGGGATTATAAGTGATCTTTATTTTTCATTTCTTCCTTTACATTTTCTGCATTAAATATATGGATGATAATAAAACATGGAAGAATAAAAATAGCTGCAGAATATTAGGTATAAAAAATCTCCTTAAAAGACTTGACCTTTGAATGAGAAAGAACTTTTATGCCTCTGCAATGTCAATTTGGTATTGGGAGAAGCTCAAGCTGAAATTTCAGGAAATGAGACAAAGGGTCTGGAAGCAGATTGTGGTACAAACCCTGAAGCAGTGTATTTTGCCAGGTTGATTACCAAACAGCTTGGGGCAGAGGAGGAGGGACAGAGCCCTTTGGGGAAACCTTACAAGGTCTGTGCTACTTTTACAGAAAATACTTCCATAATCTTTGATCACACTCTTCTTTCTCCCTTAGCAATAAAAACTTTGAAACTTCCAAGAAAATTTTGTAGGGTGCTATTGGAATCTTTCCAAGGTAGGTGGGATTCATCTATACATTTCAGATACTCTCACTAGAAGGTATAAGAATTCTTTATGGGAGGGAGTCATCATACAGTGCTTAGAAGCAAACCTCTGTGGTAGCTACTCAAAATAAATATTTCTATTTCCCCAATCAGAAAACATTTTGTTTTTTGGAAGAAAGTCTTTAGGTTATGTTTTGTGATAAAACAGTGAGCATATACTCTTTAATATTTAAGGGTTTAGTGTAAAATTGAGTATTTTCATATTGAGTTATACATATACATATATCTGTATATATGTATATATATACATATTATGTAACTATTATAATCACTATTATCTATCTTCAGAACTTTTTCTTTCTCCCAACTCAAATTTGATGATAACCATTAAACAAACAACTCTGTATTGCCATCTTTTTCCTGCCTCTGGCACTACTGTTCTACTTTCTGGTTTTATGAGTTTGATGACTTCTTCAGTTGAACTAAAGTTTTCTCAAAGTTTATCTACGTGTCACAATTTCCATCCTCTTCATGGTTAGATTCTATTCAATGTAGAAACTGCATTTTGTTTATCCAGTTATCTGTTACTGGACTTTTGAGTTGCTTCCACCTCGTATGTGTGAGTTGTTCTTGTGTGTGTGAGCACACTCAGTGATGTGTGACTGACTCGTGTCTCTGTGCTCAGTGGTCACTCCTGTCAATGTGAAGCTTGAATGGATCATAATATATAGTGCTGGTGATCATCCTGGGTTGACTGCAAGTAAGTCAAGCCTTTATACTTTGTATTATCTCTCATGCTATATTTTGACTATTTTGACTGCTACAAATAGCTCTGAAATCAACATGGGTGTGCAAATATGTTGAAATGACTGCTTTCATTTATTTGGGTATATACTTAGAAGTGGGATTGCTCAGAAAATGACATTTTATAGTATGGAATAATGTTTAAGAAAGATGTCAAGTGATATCATTGTAAGGATCAGAGTTCAAATACAAGTAGAAAACTATTTGCCAATCAGAATTACTGAAGAAATACTAAAGCAGAATCTTTCCAGCAATTGAGCAAGAACCTCACATAATTCTGAGTATTCCATAATTTACCAAGGACTCTTCTGGCTCTATAATTGACTAAAGTTTTGCTACCACTCACTCCTACATATAAAGCTTCTATAAAATCTTTGGGTATTTATTTGAAAATGAATGGGATTTTAAGAGTGCCTTAAGATTAAATTCTTACAAAAGTGGTAGACCAAATTGTACCTACTGTTTATTTTTGTTTATGAATGGAAACCAAAGTCCCCAAAGTATGCATTGATACTTTGTTATTTCACATTTTTTCTCAGCAACTTAAAGAAAATTATTTCTTTATTTAAGCACCATGGCTACAAAAATGTTTGTAGTTGGATTTCAGTTATCGAATGTACAATATCCTTCACCAGTGTAACTTTCCCACCATCAATATTTCCTATTTTTCTCTTCCCCCACCCCCTGCTTGACCTCCAGACAGGCATTCTAATTTCTCTCTCTCCCTCACTATCATTGTTACAGTAGTTGTTAAATGCAGCTATTTTTCTAACTGCATTCACAATTCTTTGTGGTAAGTTTTGTATCATGGGGTGGTCCTTTTGGCCCTCATCTCTATTGTCTCTAGGTTTTTTTTTTATAATATAGTCTTGTATTCTTCTTAAATTCCATAGATGAGTTCTACAACTACTTTTTTAAATTTGACCAGTGTATTGCAATAAAATTATACTTATAATCTTAACTAAAATTTTCATAGCAAAGTACTTCTGGTATTATCATGGAAATATTTAATCTCAAGGCACCTATTTACCTTCCATTTTACAAATAAGGACACTAGGCGTTAAAGATTTAAGTAACTTATCTCAAACCACATGACATTAATGCACCTTTGTTTGTGCATATGCAATGACATATCATGAATGTAGGGTTTAAAGAAAATCTAATTCAATGCCTTTGTTCCTAGAGTCATAGATACGTAGCAGTGAAATATTTAGTAGAGAAGGATAGCCTGGGATCAGAATTCAACGCTATTTTAACTCGTTAGAAGAGAGTCCCTTGAAATTCTTTTCATAGGAATTATATCATATTATTCCCCAGTTTCTCAAAGTGCCTAGGATGGGATTAGGAACATAACAGAGAGGAGGGTGAGTGAACAGGAAAGGAAGTGATATTCACAACAGTTCCCCCCCCCCCCAGCAATATAATTAGTTTTAAGATTGGATGTTATTTTAATTAGTCAGATGTATAGTGGAAAGGTACTGGGTCTTAGATTCTGGGGACTAGAGTCTCATAAACTTGAATTTTCATCCCATTTCATAGTTTATTACTGTAAGGAATCAGAATGTGCTATCCCATGCCTTTTTTGGTGAGAGTGATGATAGTTATACACCCTAGTTTTCCAGGGCACATTTTAAATCAATAATGATGTGAAATGATAAAAATAAAATAATAGCTTATACTAAAATATACAACTTTGGTGTACTAATTATTTTGAGTTGAAGGCAATTTTGAACCAGCACATGCAAGAAACATTTTCTTCCCTCTTACTCCTTCAATGCAGGACATGAATAAATGTGTATCTCCTTAACAGGAAAAAGAGAACTTTCTTCTTGTTATTAGAGATGAATTGACACCATGACAAGTTTGCAGAAATAGATCTTACTATAAAACACTTACCTTCAATTATTTCTCTTATATATATATTTTTTTTTTCTAGATTTTGGTCCATACCAGGTGATGCTCAGGGTTAAACTTGGCTATGTGCTCAGAGATTGCTCCTGGCTTGGGGGACCATATGGGATGCCGGGGGTCGAACTCAGGACTGTCTTGGGTCAGCCACATGCAAGGCAAACACCGTACCGCTGTGCTATCGCTCTGGCCCTTCCCTTATATATTTCTTAATCACTTTCCCATAATGTAGTTTCTTTTAAAGCTCAAACTTTCTTTTCTTTATTAAATTGTATATAAGTCCTTTAGCCTTTGAATTTTACTTCAATATAAATTTATACATTTATAAATTTGCACATTTACAAAATGTTATATAAATCCAAGAGTCTTTTACTTTAGCTTTTTTTCTGTGAACTCTTACATATGAAAATACCAGTAAAAGATATTTGCCCACTTATTTGTTAGTAAATCTCTGTTAGTTAAACTTTCAGGCCCCAAATAAAATACACAAGATGCTAAAAAGAAAATACTTTTTACTCTGACACTAGTTTGAGAACTTGGACAAATCATTAAACTTACAATATCGTGTTCTTCATTGTAAAATGCATAAGTTAACATCTACTTCAAAGATTAGTTAGAAATAGAAAGTAGATATAATGGGCACAAGTCTCTGGTACACAAGTCTTAAGGGGTACATTACTTATTCAATTTGGGTGACTAGTAAGCAATTTAAGTTAGAGTCATGGCCTAGATAATGTGGAAGTTTATATGAAACCACAAGAGGAGGCCAATTTATTTCTCCTTCATGTTCATAATACCATTCATGATATCCAAGAGATAAAATCAAGGGCCAGGGTGATAGCACAGTAGGTAAGAACCTTGCCTTTCATGAAGCCAACCCCTAAACAAATACATTCTCCCAAACTCTACCAGGGGCATCCCTGAACACAGAGCCAGGAGTAAGTCCTGAATAGTTCCAGGTGTGCTCCCTCAAAATCCCTCCCAAAACAAAACAAAACAAAACAAAAACAAAAAACAAAATGGAAGCAGTGGAAGTGTTTATCAACAGATGACGGATAAACAAAATTTAGTTCATACAAAATGGTATTTTATTCAAAACCTTACTAGTGAAAGAAGTCAGGAGAAAAATACTAATACTGTAAATTTCATTTTTTATAAGTTTCCTCCAATAATAAAATCAAAACAGAAAATAGAATAGTCATTGCCAGAAAATGCAAGAAGGAGTTACTGTTTAATGGGTATATAATCTTTACTCAATTTTTAAAAATTGTCTATGTTGGATGAAAACAAACTTCATATACTTAGCATATTGAAAGAAACATTCAAAAATAAAAATATAAAAGATAAAAATTTAAATTAAAATTTTAATTTTGAAAATAAAAATTAATGAGACATGAATATGGTCTCCCAGCCTACCAGGAGCAATTTCTGAGTATAGAGCCAGGAATATCCCCTGAGTGCTGCCGGGTGTGACCCAAAAAAACAAACAAACAAGCAAACAAACAAAAGTTAATGAGAAGTAAATATTTTTATTCTAGCTGCATATAAAACTATATATTTTTAATTTTGGAGTCCAATCTGATTACTTGAAACTATTTATTTTGAGAACAAACTCCATCCAAGATGCAACAAGTGAGAAATAGCTTTATAATTTTCAGATTAGCAGTCTCTGCTAATGTCTTACTAATTATCATGTAGACTTAGCATTGAACCATAATTATTGTCAGTTAATTAGACCTTAAAATGTATCTTTGATAACACCTCTGGCATTTAATTATGTAACTGGTAACTTATGAATGTTATTAAGGGAATATATGACTATAGAAGAACATAATTAGATCTCATTTTTGTTTCTTGATATCGTATTGATTGTGATAATAGTTTTGTAGTTTTTATAGCTTATATGAAAATAGCCCCATTAAATTGATAGTCTTTAAAGTAAATGTACATCCAAACAAGTATTTTTAAAGCATATTAAAATGAGAGGGACTGTGGGAAGAGGAACACTGGGTATCATTTTAGATATTTTAAACAAAATTTCACACTAAATAATCTTTCCAGTATTGGTTTTTTGTTTGTTTGTTTGTTTGTTTGGTTCTAGTTTTAGGGCCACATCTGGTGGTGCTTATGGTTTACTCCAGATTTTAAGGTTACTTTTATCTTGAAACAAATAACATTTAAACATTTTTGTAATACAAAATTAATTCCTACTGGTGAAAACAGGAAAATACTACTAAACTGTTATCAATATTATGGAAGTTTTTCATAAATGTTTCTCATTTATGTGATCACATCAACTTTTATTTTGTTAAAAATTATTAAAGTAACCTGGCTTATAATAGTGCTAACATTTACACTTTTGAAATATAAAGTTATTGCCCTGCCACCAACATTAAAAGTAGCCAGAACACTTCACCGTTATCATTATGTCAGTTCTGATCTATCTCATCCATCCACACAATTCCTCCCACACCTACTCAGTAACGTTAGCTCTGTTGTCAGAGTCCAAATATTTGTTCTTATTGGATACTTTCCACTTTCTTGCTTTGTTTCTTTATATACCAGATATGAGTGGCATCACTAGCATTTATCACTAACGTCTCCCTGACTTATTTTGTTTGATATGACATCCTCTGAGTTCATCCAAATTATAATAAAAGACAAGATTTTATCTGTGTCTATAGTGTAGTACTATTCTATTGTGTATTTATACAGAAGTTCTTTTTCTTTTAAATATTTTATTTAATCACCTTGATTATTACATACATGATTGTATCTGGGTTTCAGGCATGTAAAGAACACCACCCATCACCAGTGCAACATTCCCATCACCATTGTCCCAAATCTCAACTCCTCCCCACCCAATCCCCGCCTGTACTATAGACAGGCTCTCCATTTCCCTCATATATTCTCATTAATTTAAAAAAATTTTTTTTTTCTTCTTTTTGTTTTTGTTTTTGTTTTTTTGTTTTTGGGCCACACCCAGTGATGCTCAGGGGTTACTCCTGGCTATTTGCTCAGAAGTCGCTCCTGGCAGGCACGGGGGACCATATGGGGAACTGGGGGATCGAATCACGATTCGTCCTAGGTTAGCACAAGGCAAGGCAGGCACCTTACCTCCAGCGCCACCGCCCGGACCCACATTCTCATTATTAAGACAGTTCAAAATACAGTTATTTCTATAACTGAACTCATCACTCTTTGTGGTGAGCTTCCTGAGGTGAGCTGGAACTTACAGCTCTTTTCTCTTTTATGTCTAAACATTATTGTTGCAAGAATGTCTTTCATTTTTCTTAAAACCCATAGATGAGTGATACCATTCTGTGTTTTTCTCTCTCTCTCTCTGACTTATTTCACTCAGCATAATAGATTCCATGTACATCCATGTATAGGAAAATTTCATGACTTCATCTCTCCTGACAGCTGCATAGTATTCCATTGTGTATATGTACCACAGTTTCTTTAGCCATTTGTCTGTTGAAGGGCATCTTGGTTGTTTCCAGAGTCTTGCTATGGTAAATAGTGCTGCGATG
>PVKC010016397.1:0-20824 GCA_004027635.1 Crocidura indochinensis
TGCTGCCATCAGGAGAGATGAAATCATGAAATTTTCCTATACATGGATGTACATGGACTAATGCTGAGTGAAATAAGTCAGAGGGAGAGAGAGAGGGGAGAGAGAGAGAGAGAGAGAGAGAGAGAGAGAGAGAGAGAGAAAATAGTCTCACTCATATATGGGTTTTAAGAAAAATAAAAGTCATTTTTGCAACAAAATTCAGTGACAATGAGAGGAGGGCTGAAACTTCCAGCTCACTCCATGAAGCTCACCACAAAGAGTGGTGAGTGCAGTCATAGAAATAACTACACTGAGAACTACCATAACCATGTGAATGAATGAGGGAACTGGAAAGCCTGTCTAGAGTACAGGTGGGGGTCAGGTGGGATGGAGGGAGATCTGGGACATTGGTGGTGGGAATGTTGCTCTGGGGAAGGAGGGGTATTCCGTACATGACTGAAACTTAATCATATTTGTAATCAAGATGTTTAAATAAAGATAGTATAAAAATAAAATGAAAAATTGATTGGAAGAATTAGTATTGTCAAAAGGACCATTCTACTTAAAGTGCTATATAGATTCAATGTAATCTATCCATATTTAGTCTACATTCTTTAAGGATTTAGAACAGCACTTAACAAAGTTTGGTGGAATCATTAAAGAACCCAAATAGCCAAATTATACTGAAAAAATAAGAAACGTGGAGATATCCTATTACCTAATTTGAAACTGTATTAAAGAGTCAGATATATCCAAATAATGTGGTATTAGAATAAGAATAGGAAAACCCCTCTATAATCATACATACTAGTTGCTGTGTATATATTCATACTATAAAGATATGCTATCTATTAGAAATATTGGTAGTCAGCTAGTTTTTGACAAAGGAGCTGACGTGAAATGGAGGAAAGACAGATTCTTCAACAAAAGGTGCTGGAAAAAGTGGACAATCACATATTAAAAATAAAGGAGAATCCATATCTCATACCTTACACAAAAAGCAATTCAAAGTGGATACATGGCATGGAGATCAGATCAGACTATATAAAGTATATTAAGGAAAATATAGGCAAAATATCTGAAGCTCAAATGTGTCTTCAATAATATTGTGCCCCTGACTAAAGGTGACAAAACCAAAAATGTACACATTGGACTATATTAAATCAGAACTTCTGCATGACAAAAGAAATAAATGCTAAAATTAAATAAGAGATAACTGATTGGGAGAAATATTTATATTAAACTCATCAAATAAAGGTTGATATTGAGAATATACAAAATACCTAAATAAACAACAGAAAATTTCAAAAGTCCCACCAAAATGTAAAATGAAAACAGTTAGTTTTCTGTGGAAGACTAATTTAGGCATATAAAAAAATGCCCATCATCATATTAGGAAAATCCAAATCAAGATTACAGTGAGGGGCCGGAGAGATAGCATGGAGGTAAGGTGCTTCCTTTCATGCAGAAGGATGGTGGTTTGAATCCCGGCATCCCATATGGCCCCCCTAGCCTGCCAGGGGCTATTTCTGAGCTTGGAGCCAGGAGTAACCCTTGAGTGCTGCCGGGTGTAAACCCCATCCCCCAAAAAAGATTACAATAAGATACCATTCCACACCAAGATAATGATAACATTTTAGATCAATGAGAATGGCATATATCAAAATGCTGGGAAAATCTCTTCTTAGTCTTTTGGCTAAGATCGTGTCAAATATACTGGAAAAAATCTGTATTGGTAGGTGTAGTGAAAAAGTAATATTCATTTACTGCTGGTGAAAATGTTTCCTTGTTCAACCTTTGTTGAAATTATTTATGGGATATCATAGTAAACTAAAATTTAAGCTGCCATATGACCCAGAAATTTCAGTTTTATTCCCACTACGTAAAAATATTCATTCAAATATATGCACACCATTATTCATTGCAGCACTTAGTACAATAGCAAAAAATATGAAATAAACCTAGGCATTCAATGATAAATAGGTGGGTCATGAAGATGTGGTATATATACACAATGGAATACAACGGAGTTCTAAGAAATAATGAAGTTATACAATTTTAATGATTTGTTTCAAAAACCTTCACTTTCATGCAGCTTTGGGGAATTCAGGAAGTTTTTTGAACTATTTTAATTACAAGACCTACTGTTCTCTGAGAATCATCATTCTCACAGATGGTATTATTTTGGCCATGTGCCTTGGGGATGGTGTGATACAGCTATGTGGAACCTCAAGGAAATATGGACTAAGTTTCTTTATTGAACTTTCATGCTTCATAACAGTAATGTAATGCCTGAGGCTTACAGCATCACTGTCCCATACTCCCACATCTGAGTGCTTATAATCTTCCATGGCTATCCCTAGATCCCTTCTCTCCATCAACCTCAATATGACAGATTTCATTTGGCAGAATTCGTGTCTTTATTTTTCTTATTTTGAGGAGACACAGTTTTAATCTATAACCCAACCATACTCCAGAGCAGGAAAAAAAAAAATAATGAGGCGTCCAGTTTGATGGAAAACATTAGTTGCTCAAAGTCAAGATTGTAAATACTTTAAACAGCCCATTTCAGATATTCTTTATACAAACCTTCACAGGAGATGCTTGCTATAGGATCATATTCTGATTTTTAAAGCTCTCTTTCTTTTCTAATATAGAATAATATAGAATATTTCTAATATAGGCTAAAATAGGATTTAACAGCAGGATTTTATAATGAAATAAGTGTGTGAAGATCATGTGAGAACTGACCTAGCTTATACAAGAATGTTAATCATTAGCATCTCTAAGAGCATTCTTAGAAATATCACCACAGGTAACCAGGTACAATCTGGGGTGCCATCTGCCAGATAAACAAGAAAGGATCTATGTCAGATCCTTTGCACCAGATTATTGCACCAGATTATTTTAAACATTCTTTTTGAATCCACATTCTATGTTTTATACTGGCACCAGGATACCTGCCTGGAGAGCAATATACTTGGGATTAGAGAAATGGGGGGGGGAGGCTAGAATTTAATTGCTGATGGCCAAAGGTACTTTATTGAAAACTTCTAGCAAGATCACTAATGAGGGGAAGCAAGGGTACCTACCTACTCATAAGAGGGAAGGATAAAGTCAGAACAAAGGAATGGCTATTGATGAAAAAAGAGGTATCTGATGAGAAAGAACAAAGATCTGTGTACAAATTAGTACTCCATGCAAAGACAAAAGGTACACTTTCCTATAAGTAAGGATTTATATCTAGAAAGAGTAGTCTATAATGTAGAGAATGGCACTCAAGTTCAGGCCTCAGACTCAAAAAGAATTCTGAAAAAGACAAGAAATTGGAAGGTAAAAATTGTATTGTGCATTGTAAAGGAAACACTACGGCAGGCACATTTACTTCTTGTCACCAACAAAAATCTACACAGCACATATGATGCTGTTGAAAGCACACAGCAAGAGTAGTTTGGTGAGGTAGGTCATCAGTGCTTCAGGACACCCATGAAACATTAAGAATAACTAGGGTGGAATCCAGGCATTACATTATTTTAATTCCCATATAATTTCAAAGCATAGGCTCACTTAAAAAGAAGTATTCTTTGAACATCATCCCTGCTATCAACTAAGCAATTCTAGTCAAGTTATTTAAACTTTGGAAACTAGTAGTATTTTAAAACCTGAGAAAAATCCAAATCTGGATTCTTCTCTAGCAATATAAGATCTATTGCTCCATGCAACTTTTAAAGTGTGTAGTTATTTCTATCAATTTAGTCATAAGATTTGACTGAAATTCTCAGTACTCCCAGGACCATACCACAAAATTCCATTAGTTTCCTAGTGTGAGTATTACTGAAAAAGATTGTATCTCCCCCTTACCCTTTAATATTGTTGGCTGCTAACCCTCTCTATTCCTGCTCTCTGATGAAATGCTTTCCCCTGGGCCTAGAGGAAATGAAAAGGTCACTGGAGAGATTTCCATTATGCATATTTATTAATTTCTTCATCCCTTTTCTTGAAGCAGTTATTGTTAGAACAAAAAGTCTTTAAGTAATTTTTAAATATATGGCTCCCAAACTATTTAATAGTGCTAAAAACTGCAGATAAGACTAATCTGTCATCTTTTAAAAAATTGAAATCAGTGATAAGTAACTATCACACATGACTCATGTATACCATTCTATATTTGGAACAAATTAGGTGATCAGAAAATAAAAGTAAGTTTGAGAGTTAGTCACACTTGTTATTGGCATTAAACTATCTTTAATTGGCCATGTAATTGTAAATGTGTATTATTTTATAATAACATCTCTGGAGGAGAAAGAATGGAAATTAAGTTGAGTTCCTTTGGGAATCTGGGGGATTTTTCATTATTTTTTATTCATTTTGGAGGTACCTGATCATATCTGAGGTCTAAAAATTTGAAAAACAAGCAATATAAACACTTACTTAAGATTTTTTTCTATTTTCTACTATGGAAAAAAAGGTGAGGTTTAGGGCAGCAGCTCATGTGTTTGTTTAATATGCAAAGGTCAAGTAAAACTCCAGTAAGGTTGAAAAAACTTACTTGTGTTTTCCTTCTTTCATACTCTGTAACTTGGGACTAAACATTAGCTCTTGCCTCTCTGAACATTCAAAAGTGGCTATAGATTTAGATTATGTGATATAGCTATCAATGAATTTGAAAGTACAGGGATTAGAGTGTATAGATAAGTTAAAGTGATTGCTTTGCATGCAGCTGACCGATATTTGATTCCCAGTACACATATGGTCTCCTGAACACCATTAGCAATGGCCGTTGAGCAAGAGCCAGGAATGTCTCTTGAACACTGTTGGGTATGGCCTGAGCTCCCCTAAATAAAAATAAATAAAACTGGCATTCTAACCATGGCTTACTTCTTTATTTTGTAATTTATGAAGTATTTTTATCTATTATCTCATTCTTGTCCTGAAACATTCCCCTCTTTATCAAATATTTGGCCTGGAAAGGATCACAAATATTTAATTTAAGTTGGAAAGTATCTCTACATTCATTGCAGATGATCTATAAAAATATTTATAATGGTCATAGTGTCTACTGGAATAAGCCTCATAAGAATAAATGGGTTCATTCAATAAACACTATGGCAGGTCTTTTAGGTATACAGAAGTACTTCCTAGCTGTTACGTTGAATGACAGTTATAATCATTGGGAGAAATAAGCTAGCTGAAAATATCCTGACAACGAAATCAAAATATATGTTCAGGTCACACAATAAAGAGATAAGACCTAACTTAGGATCATTATAGAAAAGAATCTTTATAGATAAAAAGCATAAAAATGAAATATTATAGTGTTCTCAGTGTGATGCATATATCCACTGAAATGCACTGGCATAATAGCATAGAGAGGATACACACAGAAATTCTGTTGATAAGAGGTCTTAAAATGGAAAAAAATAGGTCTTAAAATTGAAAACAAGATCCAGACCTCTTCAGACACCAGCAAAAGGTTTTGATCTTGTTACCATCTTACTACAATCATTAATATTTGAAGCCTTTACCCTAGATTACAGAAATGAGAATTCCAGACAAGGAGTGAAAATGAATGGGAAAACTAGAAGAGGCAGTTTAAGGTAGCAAAGGGTCAAGGATCAGCCACCTCAACTCCTTGATAGTATCTGTATGTGTCAAGACTATTATAACCCACTACCATAAATATGGAGCTCAAACTACAATGACTTAAATGCTAAGGGATCGGAGGGAATATGGACTTATGTGTGGAGAGATGAAGACACTGATAGTAGGAATAGAAGTGGGAGATAGTATTCCTGAAATTCTACTGTCAACAACATTAAAAATAATGTTGTCTTGATTTTAAAAATATTTTTCAAAAGAACTTTGAGCAGAACTGCCTAGCAGAGTTTAGTCATCCCATAATCCAGGATTTATGATAAAATTATTACATTTTATGTGATTAGGTTTTGATGTGGCTTTTTATATAGATAAAAATGTTTATAAATCTCAAAAGTATTCATGAATTAAAATATTGGCATCTTGAAAGGAAGAGGACAAATGAGGCTGAAGAGGTGTAGAACATTTCAGACAAGACTCGGACTATTAGTAGAACAAAACAGTGATGCTTTCATTTCTCTCAATAATACCTACCAGTGAAAAACATAACCTTCCTTTATCATTCAGATTCCTATAGTGAATGTGATACTTCAGTTTTAAACTCAATTTCATATTGAAAAAGAATAAATCTCTTTCTATGTAGGAAGCTAAACTATAGACTGGAGATCTTGAAGTAGAAATAGGGGATCTCTTACCTTCCCTATACTTGAACTTTCATAGCTTCAAAGCAGCAGAAATAAGCAAGATAGGGAAGGACAAATGCTTCTTCATTTCTTCATTTAACTAGGAGAATTGGTACTTTGTTCTTTGTATATCATTGTATATAATGAACGTGGCTAAATCCCCCCAGGTGCTAACTGCTGTAGATCAGTCATGTGGGATTACCATGACACTGTGCAGTCTTTCACCCATCAAATAGATCTCTTTCTCTCTCTCTCTCTCTCTCTCTCTCTCTCTCTCTCTCTCTCTCTCTCTGGTGGAGAAATCAGACTTCACATCTTTTCTGCCCTCTATTCATAAGCATTCTATACATTCATAGTTGTTCGCTACTAGAGTCCACTCATGAACAAATTGTCCTCTTAGTGGCAGACTGCCAAGAAGTCTCAGATGTAGTCGCTTTCCCTGGAAAACTCAATTATCTGCAACCATTCTAATAGCATATACAAATTGTCCCTTGTTCCTCTCCTTAGTCCAGTGTTTTTCTCGGCCCAAATACACTCAGAGTCCAAGCATGTCTCCTTGTCTCTTCTACTGATGCAACTCTCCCTTATTTGAGGAAGGTAGAAGTACCTGTGGGGAGGAGGAAAAGTCTTGGTACACATACTCTTCACTTGGTAATGATTGGAGACTGGAATCTCTTATAAAAGCCATTTCACAGTTTATATATGGGACAGTAAGAACCTGAACCAGGGCAGGAGAAAGGGTGACATAAAACTAATATAATGCATTTTACGCATCATTTTCACCAACCCATAAATGTGGGCAGGAAAACATCTAAATTGTTTATTTAGATGTATAAAAAATCAGCTCCTGGCAGAACTGATCATAAAGTTGATAGGACATTCACCAGATGGAAAATTTGTGGGCTTAAGGGAGAGGAAAGAAAAACCAATTCAAGGAAATGAAACTATAAACTGTAAAAGAAGTTCAACTTTTGTTATACTACTCCAATCTTCTTGACTGAATTTACATCTTCTTTCAGAAATCTATTATACCTGTTTCATTTTAAAATGAATTTGACTGCCAATAACAGAAAAGAAGTCAGCACATATGAAACTTATATGATTGTTTTTTATGTAGTAAGGAAACTGAAGATACATAGACACAAACTGTTAGGGCTGTTTATGGATATCATCAAAGTCGGACTATTCTAGCTTTCTGGTCTGTCATTTTTACCAGGGAGGCTGAATTATTAGGATTATAAGAGCTTTCTACTGTCTTTTTCTGTCTTTTGTATTGGGGGTTACACCTTGAAGTACTCAGAATTTACTCCTGGCTCTACACTCCATGCAGGATTTAGGGGATTATATATAAAGTGCTGGCTGGGAACTAACCTAGGTTGAGCCAGATGTAATGTAAGCATCTTACCGGTTATTATTGCTCCATTCCAGGCAATTTCTATTTTATATAAAATTTTATAAATTATAATATGTAATGAAATATGTATTATATAATGTATACCAATAAATGTATATAGACATATAACGTGTGTTATAGTATATTGTATAATACATGTTGTTAATATGCATTATATATCATATATATTACACTTGCTTTGCAGGCAGTCAACCTGGGTTCAATCCTTGGGACCACATATCACTCCCCTTGCACTGCAGTAGTGATCAATGAATGCAAGCCAGATGCAAACTCAAAAAACAAAAACAAAAATGAAAGTCAAAAACAAAAATGAGTAAACAATAACAGTATACCTTGAGTCTGCCTTTCTTGGAAGTCACATCTTATTAATAAGCCTTTTTCTTTTGATATTATAGTTTTCCAGAGTTATTTCTTCCTTTCTAACTTGGCTAAAATCCAGTCTTTTTTGCTCCTGACAGTTTCTAAGCATCAATACTTCTCAAGAATGTAAAATCTTCAAGAAACTCCTTTGTCGTTCCCCTATACACAACCTTCTAGCCTTACCCATAAACATCCTCATACATGCCCCTCTAATATACCCCAATAAAACTTAAATACAAATCTACTTTGGGTGCAGGTGGAACGAAGGGAAAAAAAGGAGTTAGAGGCTGAGAATTAGAAAAAGAGACACCAGCAACTGTGAGAGGTAAAAGCGAAATTTTTTGTAAATCACAATAGAGGTATGGACTGTGGCAGTCACAGACAAGAATAGTGAAGCAAGCAGAGTCTGCATGCAGGACATAACCTTTCTCTTTCAATGATGGAACAGAAATATTTTTGCTATGAAAACTATATTATCTAAGCTCCATGTATATAGTTATGAAATGGAATAAGATAAAAGTAGACTCAACATAAAATCATGGGTCTAATAGACTTTCCAACTATGTCAAAGTATAACATAACCACTGTGGTCTCAGTTTCCATAAATAAGAATTCTAGGAGAAAGTCACCAACTTCAGTGGTAAATGATTTTAAAAAATAATGTTTGGACAAAAGTAAATGACAAAAAGATAACAGCTATCGAAAATTATTTTCATGTACCAGATGGAATAATGGGATTTTTCTCTAATTTTAAAAGAACATATTAAGGTAGAAACATCATTGAAGAAGTTAATTCTTTGAGATTAGGAAACCAAAACCATCACATATATAAATGTAAAATTGATAAAAACAAAGTAGAATAATTACTGGTAGAGTACATATACAGGTACAAATTTTAAAAATTCAAGAAAATGAGAAGGTAATAGAAAAAAATTAATAGAATAGAGGAAAATTCATTAAGATAGGTGTTAATGGAGTTAGAAAATAATCAAGGATGAGAAATATATGAAGAAAAACCTATTATTTTTGCAAATATATTTAATATATAATTAAAATACTAAAGGATGAAGACAAAAACAATGGATAAATACTTAGATATATTTTATATTTTAAAAAGCATGCTGAAAATTTACAATCTGTTCAGTTAAACTGACCCATAAAACCACAAGAATATACTTTAAGGCACAGCGATAAAATAACTATATTTCAATTATCTCAGAGAGAATAAAAACAACATTCAAGCAAAAAATTATCTAGCCACTCACAACTGAGAAGAAAAAATCATGTTGGCCTCAAATTCTTCACAGAAACCTTCAAAGAATATATAGGGACTACAGTGATAAGATCCTCAAAGAAAAAAGATGAGCCAATCTTATTTTAAAGTTATATCTTCATCACCCTTTCTCACAGAAAATGCAAAAGGACAAATTTCCATTGCCTATTAAAGAATCAACTGCTACATACTGGTAGTGAGCCTCTAATTTATTTAACAGTATCAGTAAGACAAAAACATGACCGGGAAGTTTAATGAATTAGAACAGATTGCAAAAACCACAGACTGTGACCATATAACAAATATACATCATTAGATCCAAATCTTACACTTACCACAGGAAAAGTTTCTAAGATTTAACTATAATAAAAAAGCAACTAGCTAGACAAAACCATATGTTCATGCTTTCTTAAACATTGAAAGAAAATTTATTACAAGTAAAGCTTAGAAACCAAAAGCAAAGGCAAAATAACAAAATTGAAAAAATTTTTACATAAGAAGCTTCTCATAGGAAACAGTGACTAGAAAAGACTACCCAGAGAATAGGAGAAACTATTCTTCCAATAGCCATCAGATAAGGATTAATATCTAAGATAAAGAATGTACTGAACTTACAAGAAAAGAAGTTAACAAGAAGAAAGAATATAGAAAATCATTCAAAAATGTGAGAAGAAATGAGCAAACATTTTATTAAATAATAGAGATGGCCAAGAGGCACATGAAAAATGTTCTACATCCTAATTATAAGGAAAATGCAAATTAAAACAAGAAGAGATCATTTCACACCACAAAGATTGGCACACATCACACAAAACAAGAACAATTTGTGAGCTGGAGAGATAGCATGGAGGTAGTGCATTTGCCTTGCATGCAGAAGGACGGTGGTTTGAATCCCGACATCCCACATGGTCCCCCGAGGCTGCCAGGAGCGATTTCTGAGTGTGGAGCCAGGAGTAACCCCTGAGCGCTGCTGGGTGTGACCCAAAAAACAAACAAACAAAAATAACAATTTGTGCTGGTGTGGTGCATGCAGGGAGAAAGAGACTCTCATTCACTGCTGGTAGAAATGAAGACTGGTCCAGCCTTTTTGGAAAACAATATGAATATTCCTCAAAATATCAGAAATTTAGCTTCCATATGATTCACCGATACCATTCCTAGAGATAAACCCAAGAAACACAAAAACACAACACTCAAAAATCCTCTGCATTCCTATGTTCATAACAGTACTGTTCAGATAGCCAGAAACTGGAAACAACCCAAGTGCCAAAGAAAAATGACTAGGGGCTAATATTGAAAATATACAAGGTACTGACAGAACTTAGCAAGTAAAAAAAAAATCTAACCCCATCAAAAATAGAAAGAAGAAATTCAAATGGCCAAAAGACACAAAAATGTTCCATATCACTAATTATCAGGGAGATGCAACTCAAAACTACAATGAGGTACCATCTCACGCCATACCACAGAGACTGGTACACATTACAAAGAACAACAACAATCAGTACTGGCAGGAATGTGGGAGAAAGAAACTCATTCATTGCTGATGAGAATGCCATCTAGTCCAGCCTTTATGGAAAACAATATGGAGATTCCTGAAAAAAAAAACTGGAAATTGAGCTCCCATATGATCCAGCTATACTACTCCTAGGAATATACCCTAGGAACACAAAAATACAATTCAAAAATTCCTTCCTCACACCTATATTCATTGCAGTGCTACTTATAATAGCTAGACTCTGGAAACAACCAAGATGCCCTTCAACAGATGAATGGCTAAAGAAACTATGGTACATATACACAATGGAATATTTTGCAACCATCAGGAGAGATGAAGTCATGAAATTTTCCTATATGTGGATGTACATGGAATCTATTATGTTAAGTGAAATAAATCAGAGAGAGAGACACACAGAATAGTCTCACTCATTTATGAGTTTTAAGAAAAATTAAAGACATTACTAATAAGGTTCATAGACAATAGAGTTAAGGTCTGGAAGGGCCAGAAGGACCAGCTCACACTTTGAAGCTCACCACAAAGTGTGGTGAATGCTATTAGGGAAGTAACTACACTAACAGCTAGCATGACAATGTTAAAGAATGAGAGAAGTAGAATGCCTGTCTCGAATACAGGCAGAGACAGGGGTGTGGGGGGCATTGGTCATGGGAATGTTGCACTGGTGAAGGAGGGGTATTCTGTTTACAACTGAAACCCAACTACAAACATGCTTGTAATCATGGTACTTAAATAAAGATTTATATTTAAAAAAGTTATGTAGTCAATAAAAAATACAATTCAAAAATTCCTTCCTCATACCTATATTCATTGCAGTGCTAATTACAATAGCTAGATTCTGGAAACAACCAAGATGTCCTTCAACAGATAAATGACTAAAAAAACTGTGGTACATATACACAATGGAATATTATGATGAAGTCATGAAATTTTCCAATATGTGCATGTATATGGAATCTATTATGCTGAGTGAAAAAAGTCAGAAGGGGAGAGAGACACAGAATAGTCTCACTCTTCTATGGATTTTAAGGAAAATTAAAGACATTATTGTTAAAACCCAGAGACAATAGAGATGAGAACTGAAGAACTGGCTCACAATTTGAAGCTCACCACAAAGAGTGGTGAGTACAGTTAGGGAAATAACTACACTAAAAACTATCATGACAATTTTAATGTATGAGAGAAGTAGAATGCCTGTCTTGAATACAGGAAGGGATTGGGAAGGAGGGGGAGCATTGGTGGTGGGAATATTGCACTGGTGAAGGGAGATGTTCTGTTTATGACAGAAACTCAACTACAATCATGCATGTTATCATAGTACTTAAAGATTTTATATTAAAAAAACAAATGAGTGGATAAAGAAACTTTGGTACATCTATTGAATGGAATACAATGCTGCTGTTAGGGATAATGAAGTCATGAAATTTTCTTATTAATGGATGGATATGGACAATATCATGCTGCGTGAAATTAATAAGAGGAAGAGGTATAAGTATAAAATAATCTCACGCATTTGTGGGATGTGAAAAAAAAGATAGTATGCTAGTAATATTCACTGATAATTGAGATGAAGGCCAGGAGGACAGGAAGCTTGTCACAAAAACTGAAGCAGTGCAGTACAGGTCGATAAGGGTACACTATGACAATGATAGTTGGAACTGAACACTCTAGACAAGAACTGGGTCCTGAAAGAAGATAAAGTGATATGCATGATACCCTTTCAACAACAACAGCGAAAACTACAGTTTTTAAAAGGAGAGAAAGAGAGAGAGAGAGAGGGGGGAGAGAGAGAGAGGAGAGAAAGAGAGAAGTTAAAAGTCTGTTCTAGTGTTGTCTTAATATAAAGAGTCCTGGAATTGATGTGGAGATGATGAGGCCTTACTGGACTCAACCCAGCTCCCGCAGCCCCTATGGTCTGGCAGGTCTGAAGGTGGTAGAGTTAGGGTGGAGAGATTCACAAAGAAGTCAGATGAAGTTCCAGGAGTCAGCCAGCTTTATTTCACAGTCCTACTGCCATGAACACTTCTTCGCATAGCCTCTATACAAAGTCTTTTCCTAGTAGCTACTTCTCTAACTCCTCTGGCTCTCTCGGCCTCTGTCTCCCTTTCAGCTGCTTTTTCCAGGCTTCCTAACTGACGTCCAGGCTGACTAATTCTCTTTGGTGATGCTACTGTTGCCGCTTTCCTGATGATACCGAGTTGCTAATGCTGAATCCAATGCTGTATCTCTGATGATCATGGCTCTCCCTCCTGATGATGCCTCTCCTCCACTTCTCTCTCTAACTCTCCTTCTTATCCCCTCTCTCTCCCCACTGCAGACTCCTCTTCCCACCCATTCCAGGTGTGGGCAATTCTGATCATTCAGGTGGGATAAATCAGGTGGGGGAGGGGATACCCACATTCTGGGCAGTGGGTGGGTGGGGGATATTACTGGCGGGAAATGTGTACTGGTAAAGGGTGGTATACGTTGTATGGCTAAAACTCAATCATAAACAATTTTGTAACCACTGTGTTCAAGCAATTAAAAAATAAAATAACATCAATAATGAAAGAATTTTTTTTCTACATGAAAAAAGCACCAAGATATGCAAAAGACATTGTTATATGAGAAACAAATTTCTGACTTATAACCAAAATGAACAATTCTCAGATCCCAATACCCAAGAAATAGTTGGAAGGGAGGGGTATATACCTTGCATGTGTAAGACCCAGAATTTCACCCTGAGCATTTCATGGCCTCCCTAATATCACCAGGTATAGCTATGGTGACCTCCATAACTGAAGTACCTGAGTAGCACTGCATTTAGATTTAAGCATTATTGTCAGGCCCACACCATCAGGTCACGTATCACTGGTAGTGACCTCCATTCTCTCTGATTACTACTAGGGAAGCTCCTATAAAATAACAGATTAATAATTTTTTTCTTTTTGCTTCAATTTATATATTTTGTGGTGGGGAATTCTTAAATTACCATGTTAAAATAGACAACAATATAACAAGTAATATTTGCTTCTGCCTCTTTAACTGACAATGCTGTTTGGGTTCAGCTGATTCAGTTCTTGAGCTGATGGCTTCTGAGCATGCTAATATAAATGCAGTCGGCTAGTAGCTAGAAAATCTTGGTGACCATGATGACCTCAATCACTCACCTAATTGTTAGAGGTGTCTTGTAGTCTGCCAACCTTTAAGAGCAATCTGTTATTTTTATATTGCCTTTTAAAAGCTACAAAGGAATGAGAACAAAAGCTATAGTCTATTTATATTTTTTTCGCATGTCACACAGCCCCACTTTAGCCCAGAGCCAAATAAAGCTCATTTTAAGAAAATGAAGAAATAGACTTCATTGCTTGATGGGAAAAGCTGTGGAATCAGGGACAGGGGTATTTAGACCATTACATGTTTTATATTTATTTTGTGCGTTTTAAATTTTATTTGAAGACCTTTGATTTATGCTAATGACAAGGTTTAATGCAAAAAACCTCTACCAGAAAGTCTGTCTCCCTCTTTGTTTCAGAGTCCCCCCCCCCATCCAACCCTCACCTCAGTCTCTGAGTAAGCTCAGTTCTATAGATGAGTTACTCAAATTATATTGCTTTTGATTACTTGTTATCATCATACTATCATACACTTTAGTACCTGAAATAGCAGAAAATTGCTATTTCAATTTCAACTGGGAAGATTTAATCTATATTCCTTATAAAGGAATTAGAATGGTCTTAATTTGAATGACTATCCAGAAGAGCTTGTTCCTTAAAAGAGGAAAAAGTAAGAAAGACTATACAACTATTGTTGAACAGAGATGCAAATATATAGCAAAATTTTCACTTTGAATCAGAAAGAAAATAAAATCCTGATGGACCTTTATTTCAATGTTTTCTTTCTCCAATCTCAGTTCTGTATAGAACCATACACCTTAAATTTAAATGGGATGGGGAAAGGTAAAGCATTTTCCATTTTTAACTTCTGTGTTTTGATCAATAAATGTCCTGAATTCAAGTGAAAACTTGGACTCAGGTAAGCACCAAAATAGTTAAATTACAAAGGCTAGAAACCTTGGGCAAATTGTTAGGGCTGAGTTTAAAGAGGTGGAAATTTAAATTGCTTCCAGGACAAATACAAACACCAGTTTATGCATTTTTATAAGTTTATACACACATCCTATACAGATAATTTGAGAAGTCAACCAAACTGACCAGAGTGGAAACAGCTGACAGTATAATCGGCACTGGAGTCTGTCTGGAGCCTGCAATCTTCCAATGTAGTTGAACCTTCCACTGTAGCACTTCTGTCAGTAGTTAATATGGATTTTTGTTGGAAAAACTCTTTACTCATCTTTCTTGCTCAGTTTCTACTGATTGCAAAGTTTGTTTTCTCACAGTCTCATATTCTGAGTCTGGAGGACAAGTAGATTGCTTGTCTTGAGATTCTTTCATTTTTTCCTAAGATCTCCTTTTCCTTCATTTTTCTCCAATTTGGTGTCTCTCTCATAAGTTTTAGTTCCTGCACTGAATTATGAGTTCCCTGTGCACATGTAGTCTTGTAGGACAACACAATACCCACTTTGTTCTCGGGTTTGTGTAGAGCAGTGTTCTTCAACTTTTTAAAAATATTTATAGACAGACATCTTTCCTGCACACTAGTTTCTCTTCACTTGGTCTCAAAATATTATAAATAATGAGTTATTTTGAGAGATCACTTTTATTATAGTGTATTTTCATAACCGTTGTGTTTTATTAGCTATTTTTCATTTTTACTGTGCCTAATTTACATTAAGCAATATAAAGGATATGCATATGTAGGAAAAAAGTATAATCAAGATTGTATTATCTTGATGATAGTCCCAGCATCCAATGAAGGTCTCAGAACATTTCTTTTTGTTTGCTTGTTTGTTTTTGGTTCACACCCGGCAGCACTCAGGGGTTACTCCTGGCTCTACGCTCAAAAATTGCTCCTGGCAGGCTTGGGGGACCATATGGGACACAGGGATCCGAGTAACTGTCCTCCTGCTTGCAAGGCAAATGCATTACCTCCATGCCATCTCTCTGGTCCAGTCTCAGAACATTTCATTCATATTTCTAGGGGAACTGCTGTGTGTCTTCAGGTAGACAGATTTATATTTTGCATATCAGTGATTTCATTCAGTTTTGAGGATGGAGACCTAACAGCAATTTTTCTCCTAATTACATGTTACTATTTTCCTAATTATATGTTACTGATACAATATAAGTTTCATCAGTTCCTTTTTACTAAGGCATTTTGTATAACTACTTTAGCAGTGGAACCAGTTTATACCAGTTTCTGCAGTAAAGAGGACACTAATGATGTTACCGGTTTTCTCTCTTCTTATCTATTGCAACATAAGGCAACCATGCCACATCGCAGAATCTCTGAAAATTGAGTTTTTCTGAAAATTCTTGGTTTATCAGAAGTCAGAGTTCTTTGAAGTTAACCAAAAATAGATCCCAGAGCCTACTCCAGACCAAGAGTGAAAACTAAAGCAACCTGTAGTAACCAGACCATTTTGTAGTAACCAGAAGTATTTCGGAGGGTAGAAGTCTCAGGTTTTCTCACCCATTACTAGAAGCCTTAGCACAGAAACTAAAACAGAACTGGGATCTATATGGAAATCAAGAAACATTTAGAATTGAGTACCAATATAAACATTACATATCAAAACATGAAGTGCAATGGGTACTTGGAGGCTTATATACATATGCTATATGTATACATGCATATGTATATACCTATGTCTATGTATATGTATAATGTATGTATACATATATATATTCATATACTATAGCAAAACATTTAAAAATAATGAAGCAAGTGTCGGGAAGAACAAAAAGAGGGGCTATGAATAAAAATCCTGACAAAATTAAATAAATAAAATTAAACTGGATTAAAATTTATATCTCAGTATTTATAAAGCTTATGCAAAAATGTGTAATAAACAGAAATTATCTAATAAATGTCACTATCCAACTTCAATACCTAGGTTCATGTGTTTTTCTTTTCACTTGCTTTTTCTTTCAATTTCTTATGAAAAATTGTCAATAAATATTCATGATACTATCCATTTTTATATAAGGGAAATATTACTACATAAGTTGAAACAATGGAAAATTAAAAGACAGTATATAACAGAAAATGAGAAGTATATTGATTGAATCTATTTGCATCTTGTTAACTACACATCATTTATATATAAAATCATAAACTAGCTTTCAAAAACAAAATAGTTTACAAGACTATGAAAAAATTATGAGAAATATATTTAAATTTGGGGTAAATATTTGTGAACTAGATTGTTTTATCACTTTTACTCAGATAATTACAAAATTTCCTTTTAGACTAGTAAACATTAATAGCAATTAGGAGGCCTCTCTTAGAACAAGATATCAACCATATTACATAGTCAGTCGTGCCTCTTAAAGAAAAGCTTTGCCCCAAAGATCCCAGAAAAAAATCATTGATAAATTCCATTTTCAGCATGAGGATTACCTCAGAAGAATGCCTGCCTATTTTCTAAAATAAAAGCTACTTCATTAATCTGTGAGGATATGTTCAACCTTTTTGAAAAATAAAAATCCTATCATTATGATAACATGCTGGAAAATATTATTTTGAATGAGTGCAATAAGTTATCTAAATACAAATACTACATAATTGCAATTTAGGTATCTGAAACTGTCAGGCTCATTGATGTAAATAACAGAATGATAGTTTGCAGGAGCTGGAGTCATGAAGAAGAGAGAAATAAGAAGCTGGTTAATACAAGATGAATATTCTAGATATTGCTGTACAACGCAGTGCTTATAGATAACAGTTTCAAATTATGGGCTTAAATTATGTTAATAGAGTAGTAGATTTTATATTATAATTTTACCAAAAAAAAGAATAAAATGGAAAAGAAACATGAAAATTTCAGAGTTTGATATGGAAATGCCTAGCATCTGAATGCATAATGGATATGTGTCAAGCTCATTCAATTTGCATTCACTGGATTTGTGCAGATTTTTGTTATTTTTGTTACACCTTAAACTACATCTGAGAACCTTGCTTCCACCGGTGAACAGAGCAGTGCTGCGTAACACCAGTATCCCAGGCACCAACTCCATCTGCAGGTGACCTAAAGAATTCATGACCATCCAAAAAAATAAAACAAAGCCCCTTTTTTTTGGGGGGGGGAGGTTGGGTCACACCCGGTGACACTCAGGGGTTACTCCTGACTATGAACTCAGAAATCGCTCCTCGCATGGGGAACCAGATGGGACGCTGGAGGATCGAACTGCGGTCCATCATAGGCTAGTACGAGCAAGGCAGATGCCTTACATCCTGCACCACCCTTCCGGCCCCAAAGAAGTTCTTTAAAGCAAACCACAACCTTATTAACACCAAAGAAACATAAAGGCAATAAAGTGGAAGGCAAATCAAGATATGGACATTAAAATGTTTACTACTACTCTTTATGGAACAATTACAAATAAAAAATATCTGTACATTTTTCCCTCTCATTTGAGAGCTTGGAAACGCCAGCAAGAAGCTCAGAGAACACCTTCCCGGTTTCAGCACTAGGTCTCTATATTTTCCCCCTATTTTTTTGTTTGATAATACAAATTGAAAGAAAATATATTAATATCACAGGGGAAGAACCCCAGCCAAAAAATCTGAACTATATAGTCAGCACTTTCCCCCCTTTTTGTTCATTTTGGATGCTAATGACTAGCTTCCAAGTGTTATTATCTAAAAGATGTTTTATGCACTCCTTATTGATTTCTAGGATGAGAGGAGGATAACGTCAAACAGAACTAAAAATAAATTCAAAGGATAATGATCGTCTATCAAAATTCAGAGCCTGAGCAATGGCAACATTAGTGATCCTTGTTTTAACTATGATAACTACATGAATGTTCAAGTTGCAAGACAGACTTTTTTTTTCAAATTCACAGACTCTAACTAATTGATTCACTTATTCCACAAATATGTTGAGAACACAGTCCCTGTAGCAAGTAATCACTGTCTGTCCTAGATACTAGGGAAAAAGTGACATGATGAGTTTGGTCTTTCTGAAGGTTCTTCAAATAGGATAGGTATAATATGCAGGTCTCAAATTAAATAATTTCTCCATGAAAATTGTGATATTAGCCTTAAAAGATACATTGCTTACATTTTCTACCAATTTTAGTTGATATTTTAATCTGTATACCAAATCTAATAAAATGCAATATCACAGTAGCATTTGCAATATCACAATAGCATATGCAATATAGCAATAGCATATATAATGAATTTCTAGGAAAAGGTAATCAAGTGCTGTGAAGAATAGCACTTATTTTATTGGTATCATCAAAGGACATATTCCATAATTATAAAGGTGAGAAAAAGACACACTCATAGGACCTCAGCACCTTAGCTCATGTTAAAACAGTCTGCTTCCCTAACTGATACAACAACCTATGCTAAATGGAAGCACAATGCAGCAGCTAGTTAAAGGATTTCTCAATGGTGGGAATAGAGAAAAATAATTTTTTACCAATACAATACATGAAGAAAGATAACTCTCATGCACAGTTCATTCAAGCATTATAAATTAATTTGCACTTTTTAATAGGATTTTGTTGTTATACTGTATTTTCAGAAATATTTGTACTGTCTTTGACCTAGTAATTGAATTTTTAGGTTTCATTTGACTCATAAAAATAAACCGAACCACAAAATAAATGTGCAAAAATAATTTTTGCAGAATTTTTAATTGTCCCTCAAGGGGGAAAGGCATAATGACAGTGCAATGATCAGGGATATATGCCAATACTTTTTACATAGAAGTTAGATATGACCTTAGTAAAATTTTATCTGGTCCTTTTTTCTCAGGTGAGTATCAGATGTAGTAGGCCTGGGCTTAAGAGTTCTACTTAGGGGCCCGGGAGATAGCATGGAGGTAAGGCGTTTGCCTTTCATGCAAAAGGTCATCGGTTCGAATCCCGGTGCCCCATATGGTCCCCCGTGCCTGCCAGGAGCAATTTCTGAGCATGGAGCCAGGAGTAACCCCTGAGCGCTGCCGGGTGTGACCCAAAAACCAAAAAAAAAAAAAAAAAAAAAAGAGTTCTACTTAATGGTCTATTTTTGACTATAGAGAATCAAGTGGAAATACACCTTTATACAATTTTGTAGGAATTCAGAAATACTGAGGACATATAAATGAAACAGACAGCAAACTGACCCAGAAGAAGCACTTAGTGCTTCTGTTTACAATCTATGAATGTATACCTATTTTCTGCCTTTCTGTCTACTTCCTTCTATTAAGTTCAAACATTCAGAAGTTCATTATTCATATTAACTTAGTCCACTTTCAATCTAAAATATAGATAGTGGTATTGAAAGTTATAAACAATGTATATGTGAAAAAGTAAGCTTCAGAAGAATATGCAGCTATCCAATTCTAGCAGAATGTTTAAATTGTAAATGCATATGTTTGAGCGTGAATGTACATCATAAAAATTAGGCTCCGGGGGGCCAGGTAGTGGCGCTGGAGATAAGGTGCCTGTGCTAACCTAGGACGGACCGCGGTTCGATCCCCCGGTTCCCCATATGGTCCCCCGTGCCTGCCAGGAGCAATTTCTGAGCATGGAGCCAGGAATAACCCCTGAGGACTGCCGGGTGTGACCCCAAAAAAAAAAAACAAAAAAAAAAAATAGGCTCCAGCCAATATATAAATAAGTGGTTTACTTTTAAATATTATCTGAAAAAAGGTGGCTAGAATTTCATCATCATCATCATCATTTTTATTTTTGGGCCACATTTATTATATATGTGTATATATATGTATGTATATATACTATATAGTATATATGTGCTATATATAGTATATATATACTATAGTGCTATAGTAGTTTGGGCTTATTCTTATCTTTGAGCTCAGGGATCACTTCTGACAGGACTTAGGGGAAAATAAAGGGTAACAAGAATTGAACCCAGGTCAACCATGTATGAGGAAAGTGCCTTAT
>PVKC010016398.1:0-20842 GCA_004027635.1 Crocidura indochinensis
GCTGAGCACAGACCCTCGTCAGCCCTTGTGCGCAGTTCCATCTATGATCCGAATCCGTGATCACCCGGTCATCACATTCATGTACCCGCACCTTCGGAGCGCGGAGAAGCTGCAGCACACCCAGATCCCGGCCGGCACCTTTCCACCGACTTTTGCCCTAGTCTCTGGGGTTTGGGCTTTCTGCGGAGGGTCTTCTCCGGGATTCTCTCCGCGGCCACTGCCGCAGTGGGCGCTCCCCGCCCGTCCCAGCGTGGCTTCGAGGGTTCCAGTGGAGGACGGACAAGATAGGTACAACTATGGACCGCTGCTTAGGATGCGACCAAGACCCCAGGAGGCATGCCCTGCCCCCGGGTGCAGCAGCCTGACCGGTGCGAGAGGCCCTGAAGACGCCCGATTTCTCCCCGACGCCAGACGCTACCCTACCTGTTCGGTGGTGGCGGCAGCGACGTCGCCTGAGCCCGAGGGGCTGCCGAGCGGGGCTCCGCTGAGGCCAGGCCCTGCCAGCGCGGGTTCGGGAGCGCTGACGACGCTGGCCTCGCCGGGCACAGGGCCCGGGCCCCGGAAGGCCTCCTCGCTCTCCGACAGGCCCTTCTCCTGCAGCATCTCCTGTGGGCACAGCGCATAGGAGTCACATGCCCAGCTCCGCACTTGCCAGAGATCCCCTGAATTCCCTTAACTGGAAGAGAAGAAGGGGTTCTGCAAGACTGGGATCGGCTGGCACACGTGGCCCCCTCTTATGCCACGACTGGCAGATCGGCGAAGCTCAGGACCCTCAGCGGCTTGGACTCCAAGCCGCCTGCTCCGGGGTTTCACTGTGGGTTGAGTAGGTTTTGGAGAAGGACCGCCCTCTAAGCAGTGCCCCAGGTGCATCCCAGCCCCTCCCTCCTTCTGAGACCCCCTGCAGCCTGAGGTCTTTCTCTACTGGTCCTTTATAATTGGGGTTCATGCATGTTTGTCTTGGGAAGTTAGGGGGCCAGGTTTCAGGCCTTCACACCTGCAGCAGTGCCCAGAATAGATGGTTTAGGCTTCTGCTCACCCTTCCGGGGCTCCCCCACTATTCCAGAAGGCCCTCCAGGGGCAGATTTCTGAGCTCTCTGGGCAGCACTGTCAGCTCCTGCAGAACAGACATTACATCCTCATACCACGAAAGACAGCAGCTCTCACAACTTCCAGTCACCCAGCAGTAACTCTCCTGGGGCAGGTCTGCTCAGATCCTGAATCAGCCAAGGGCCTCCCAGCCTGTACTCCCTTTCTGTACCGGCTGACTCCCTCCCTCCCATTTCACGCGGGTAGCTCTGGAGAAAGGACCCTGACTTTTCCAGATCTTTCTGCTGGGTGGGTCCAGTTTATTGGTACTTCCTAGTTCTAAGGCACAGCTGCTCTCCAAGGGTTTAAGACTATCTGACCTGCTGGCTTTCTTTGAAAATTGTCCTGCCTGGGGTACTAGGAGGAATGCCCAGCCCACAGTCCTGCCTATCCTTTTTCCAGGTGGATGTATTATGGATGCTTTTCTTGCCCACCTTCCCGGCTCTCCTACCTCCTCCTGAAGACCCACGTTCACTGGTTCACTGGGTCTTTCTGTGTATCTGGTTGTTTCTCTTGCAGAGGAATTGTCCCCTTTCTCTCTTTCCAAATTCCTTCAGTTTTTCCCTAGATCTCCCTAGGCACCTCAAAGCTCATGCCCCATCCAACCAGTCTACTGACCTCCCCGTGCAGGGGTCTAGACTTCAGCTCCCAGGTCCTCACAAAGTAAACAAGCCAAGTGCAACGAAGGAGATAAAAAGGGACCCCAGGCCCGCTGGGGCTGGGAAAAGCCCATAAAGATAAGGCTGACAGTCCCCAGCCAATCTTCCGGCCATCAGCAAGGCCAGTGTGTTCACCCACCATAGACCACATGTGGTGTGGCTCCAGGTCCAAGCCTCAAAACCCGGAGCATCCACTTAAAGTGACTGTGCTTTGAGAGTAGCTTCTCACAAGAGACTGTACCACACCTGGGGTCACCTGGTGATGTTCAATCACAAGTCTCAGGTGCTATGGCACCCATGGCGGTTACTAGGTCCTATGCTGCCTACTTGTCACACCCTAGACCTAGAGGAACTATGGGGAGTCCTGCCAGAGCGAGACTGAGACTCTCAATTCTCCCCTATGCTGCAGCACAGGGGTATCTGGCCCTGCTCTCCTCATCTTCTGGGTTGATTGATCTCGTCCTTTTTTCTCTCCCAAGACACCATATCCCAACCACATCACAGCTCTTGTTAAAATTTTCGGTCCATCTCTCTCATCTTGAGGACCATTCTCTCCCTAGAAGTCCGTGCAGCTCGCCGCTAGAACGGCTGCTGCTAGAGCCGCCGCTGTGCCTTGTCCAGGGGCGCCGCGTCCCCTTTGCACCGGAGACCCGGCTCCCCACCTCTGTGCTCAACTCCGCTCTCAGAACCTCCTTTCCCAAGATTGAAACTTGTTGTGGCTTTAGAAGGCTTTATTATGCTTTTCTCTGCAGCTGGGGGAACTTCATATTTTGTTCTGTTTTAATATTTTGTTCTTTTTATCAGAGTATTTTGTTCAGTTGGAAAACATTAAGAATATGCTCTGAAGTAGATCATAAGTAGATAATTATTACTTTGTGCTTTAAATAGTGTTTCTAAATATTTGTAATATTATAATTATATATAATTATATAGATTTAAAAAGGTTTAAATAATTTATCATTAAATATGCCATTGCCTTTTGGTCCCAGTCACATTGTATCCCAGGGCTTCCTGGTTTGTTAATAATATGTTTTCCAATATCTAGGAATTATACTAAGTATTTCCAAAAGTCATGTTAATTTATCGTTATTTATATTTTTTCTGTTAAACCCTAAAAATATTTTCATTGAAGTTTCCCCATACTCTGTTAATATACTTTCAAGTTTTCAATAATTTTTCTATAACTCATAATAGTATTGTTCTTAATATCCATAGTATTTTCTTCACTTTTTAGGGAATACTTATTTTACAATTTGTTTTGTTAAAATTATACATAACGCTTCAGGTATTCTTCGTCACCGTGTTATTTTAGCTTGTTACTTTGTCATTATTTGTAATGTTACTGGTCTTAACTTGCCTGTTATTTTTCATCACATCATTACCTTCTATTATTTTGTCATAATTTGTCATAATTTGTAAATTTCTGTAGCTCTTAATACTCGGATTATTTTCATTCATGGTTCCTTTACCATTAGTTATAATACTGTAAACTGAACCTTTGTCATAAATTGCTACACTGCACAAGCAATTCTTCTATGTGTTTATACTAGTATTGCCTCTAAGAATTTAATAAATATTTAACATAATAGCTCAATAATAACTCAATAAGTAACTTCAGTATCAATAATAAATCATGATAGAATTCTATCAGTACAATTATTCGTATTTCCTGGAATATTATTTCTCACCATCTTGTTCTACCGTTTATTCATTTTTAAACACTATTATCTCTTCTATATGCAACAGTCTCATTACTATTGGCTTTTCTACCGTGGTTCTCTTATTGTACCTATATTTGAAATTAGTTGGTCTTTCTTTCCTACTTTTAAATGCGATGACCACCTCTACACCGTTTTGAAAGTAACTATTACTTTATTGTCTTTTTAAGGCCCGAATATTCGCTGGGTTGCTTAATCTTGTTTCTTTGGTAATTGTTCACCTTCCGATGATTTTTGATCTTGGGTCATGACATACACTCAGCGTTCCTTGCTTTAAAATTGAGGAGCACGAAAGATTCTGAGGTTCAGTCTCATCAGTGCCCTTTCCACCTCGATATTTGCTGCAAGTACCCAGGCCCCGTTCCCTTTGCAAACTCCAATCTCAAGGCCACCGCTTCTCGACTCGAAGTTTAGCCTCGCTCCACTGCCCCGGGTGCTGTCCCTGCTATGCTCTTGGGTCCCTGGACCTCCACTTGTCCCGTTATTCGGAGGAGCGGAGGTTTGCGCTCCAACTCTCCTGCGAGGGACCGAGGAGACGGGCACGACCTCCATCCACCACTTTGCGCCTCAATCCAGCTGCGCTGACCCGGGTAGGGGGGGGGGGGGACCCTATTAGGGTCGAGATATTCTTCCAAACCTTTCAAGTTCTTTCTTCTCCATCCCGCAACCGATGCCAGATTTGCCCCCAAAACTCACCCCATCCCCGCCGCACACGACACTCACCCTAACTGCGCTGCCGCATGCGGAGGCACCTACCGCCGAGGTCCGCTGCAGGCTGGGGTTCGGGGAGAGGCTCGGACCGCGGACTCCAACTTGGGGTCGCTGAAGTCTAGGGTCCCGCCGCCTGCCGCGCCCTCGGGGCCCGACACATCCCGGCTCTGCAGCGGGCCCCTTGATCTCCCGGGCTGCACTTTGGGGCCTCTGCTCCCTCCTCCTCCTTCCCTCCCTCCGGGGCCGCCGCCCCCCACCACCCCCCTGCTGACGTCGCCGCTGTCAATCAGTCCTCGCCCGCCGCCCCCCGGGGAGGGGGGCTCCGGGGCCCCCAGCTCCCAATGCCCCGGGATCCGGAGCCCAGAGTGAGCGGTCGGGCGGCCGGTTCCCCCCACTGCACGGCCGACCCGGTACCCTCCCCGCTGCCCTTGGGCCCCACCGAACGGGGAAGGGGCTGCGAGTCCCGCATGGTTTAGATTAGCGAGGCGGGAAGACAGGGCCAGCGTCCAGGCCGCTCCGGGCCGCCCGCGAACGCCGAGGCTCGACCCCCGGGAACGCTCTCCCGGCGCCACGGCGCGGCCCGCACAACGCGGAGCTCCCGGCCTTCGCCCCCACGTCCTTCTCCGAGGCCCTCCCGCACCCGGCAGGCCGCTGGCCCACGCGTCCCTTCCCGGGCGCACACCCGCGGCACCGCAGCCTCGCACCTCCACGCCCGCGCTCTCTCCTGCTCGGCCCCGTCGAGCCCAAGACCGCCTGGCCCGGCCCGGCCCGACGCGGGAGCTGCTCGGCGCCTCCGCTCGCTCACCCGCCGGCCCTGTTCGGGACCTCTCGGGCAGCGGGCTCTGGACCCGGCCCCGAACGCCTAGGTCACCGATGAGGGCACGTCCTGCGTTCGTTCGGATGCCGACGAAGACTGCTGACCCGGCCCAAAGCAGCGACGGCAGAGGGGTGATGCTGGGCTGTCCTTGGAGCCTAGGCCCCAGGCTTCAAGGTGCCAAGCTCTTGGCAGGGCCGCCTCGGGGAATCGCAGCCAAAGTCCAGGGCTTTGCCAGCAGCTCCCCCCTACCCCCCAGATTCCGGGGAGCTAAAGAGGGAGTCCAGTGTCTACTCCAGTCTAAAAAACTGATGCTCCTCCGCTGTCCGCAATGTTTCAGACATTAGTGGGCCCGGCTCTCGCCTTAGACTTTCCTGGACTCTCCAATGCATCACTATATTTGCCTCATTTTTTTCCCTTCCAAACTATCCCCTCCACCAGGCCCCTTGATCTACAGGGACGATAGATCTATGTAGACCTCGGCCTATTCATGCTCCAGTCTCACACACCAGAATCTTAAGGCAAAGATAACGACCACCCTTCTGCAAACGTTTCAGGGTCCTCCACCAATGGAATCCTCAAATTAGCTTCTGAAGGTTCTCTGCACACAACTCTTCTCCCAACATTGGTGTCTTCATCCTTTGCTGTCAGCCTGGTTCTAAGATTCTGACTTTAAAGACAGAAAGAGGGTGCAAGGCAGGGAGATGCCATTCCTGGATGGATCTGTTCCTTTTTTAATGCTAGAAAGTGAACAACCAGAACCAAGTGCTCTCCACACTCCCAATGCCCACATTCTTCATCTCACACTCAAAGAAGAAAGCAAAACACCAACTGTAAACCAACGGCTGCTGACAGGAACCCCGAACCAAGCTCCAAGCAGGACCATCCCTCTCAACCACAGCAGTACCAGATTTGGCAACCCCATTTTCCCTTCTCAACTTGTCTCAAGGAGTCCCAAACCAGAAAAGGCAAATAAGGGCTAAGAGGAGTGAAAAATTCAACCCTTCCCCCCAACCCCCAAGCCTGCCTCCTGCTGGAAAGGAGAAAGGGAAGGTCTGGTGTTTCTGAAGACGCCTGGGGAGTCATGTTTCCTGTGTTAGGGAGAACTAGCTGACATGCCTGCCCCAGTTTCTGCTACCAAGTTCCCTCCCATGCCCTCTCCAACAACCTGTTGGGAAACCCCTTGTAAATAATTAGTCTACAGACCAACCAACTGCTGTGTGAAATGGGGTGCAGTAAATACAGTGATCATCAGGTACCAGGGTAAGACTAGACTCAGACCAGACTCTAGACAGAATATAAGAAACAATCATTGGCAGAACTTCACAATGAGATCATCCAGAGTTGTTCTTTAAAGAGATCACAGTGGAGCCTTCCTATAAATGCAACACTTTCTGGAGACTGATGGGAGATAGGTCAAATTATTCATGACTGATTCATGATGATGTGAAGAAGGAAGGTTTTCGCAATGAAAAGGATGGGGCAAACCAGTTACTAAGCAAGAGAAAATGAGAGGTTAGTAAGGGTGCATCCTCCATTACTGGAATGGAATGCTTATTTTACTGATTCCAAGGCACACATTTTTCACATTTTGATAGATCTGAAGTTGGGGTGCATCTTAAAGTCAATGGTGTGTCATCATTTAATTGGTTCCTTCTTCTTAGCACTACATAAAGTAATACAACAGTTTACAATTGCTGAAGTAAAGTATTTGCTGATAAATGGCCTCTGGAGAAAAGAAAAAAAAAAAAAAACATGTTCCCTAAAACTGAATTGTAGCACCCAAAGTATAAAAACTCTTCTCAACTAGCAAAACAAATAGGCAATCATAAGCCAGTATCAATCACACCACTTTGGGATAGCTTGATGGAAAAATGTTTTGTTTAGTACCAAGTAGATTTTAGTTTTGAAACGCGCTCTGAATCTCAACACAATATTTAGTAACTGTGTGACTATTGGTAAGTCCCTAACAACTACATAAAATGAGGACAATTCACACTCAATGTGGGCATTGGCTAAGATAATGACTGAAAGTAAATACCTGGCATGTGGCAGGTAGTTAATAAGGGTCACATCCTTGTAAGTTTTAATTTCATTTTACTCCAACTTACTCCTTGAAAGATTTGAGATGGTTTAAACCAAAAGCTAATAAAAAAAAAAAAGCAAGTGGGAAAACAAATTAGGATCAAGAAAAAAAGATGAAAGATTATATGCTATTGACTGAGGATGCAACTTAGCGGTAGACCACATGCCTCCATGGACTCAATAAAAACAACAAAACAAAATAAAGAGCGTATTAAGTCCCCACTCCTCCCTTACCCCAGTTTCTGGTAACCAAAAAAGAAGAAGGAATGTGGGGAGGCAATGAATAAATACTTGAGTTTGCTATAATTAAGAGTTGATGAAATTGTTCTAATTTAGAGTAAGGTCTGAAGATCTCTTACTAAGAGCAAGGCATATAGTATTCTCTATGGCAGAAATTTGGGAACAGTGAAAGATAAGGGAACAAATTTTGTGCTAATTCTAAAGTTTGAATAGTTACGCATATGGTCTTTTCTTCTATTTTTACAATGTCTTGCCACTCATAAAATGACTACACTTAATTTATTATAATTTGAAGCTGCATTAACATCATTTTATCTCTATATTATGTGTTCATTCATCCAAAGAGATATTTATAGGAGCCAGAGAGATAGTACAGCAGGTAAGTCACTTACCTTGCAAGTGGCCTACACTGGCATCCCATATGGTACCCCGAACACCACCAAAAGTGATTCCTAAGTGCAGAGGTAGGAGTAACCCCTGAATATTACTGGGAATTGCCCCCCCCAAATTTGTAAATGTTCCCTATGTGCCAGACACATAATACAGAGGAATAACAAAGAAACTATCCAACAAGCTGATTGACTAACCAGTAACTAGCTTCAAATTCACTAATAAATGGCCTGAACACTTAATAATTTAGATAATCAAGCCCAAAGGGAATGAGCTGGAGAATTCCATTAGTGCAGTGAAGTAGCTTTCACAGAGCCCAAGGCTGGTCTAATTGATGAGGAATGAATACTTGAGTTTGGTATTAAAGAATAGTGAAAAGTCATTGCAATGTTGAAACCTTGGTTTAAGGAGAATTTAGTAAACACAAATACCATAATTAAGCCCAACCCTAGACCAAACAAGTAAAAATCTCAGAGAAGAGGGCTGAGGTATTTAAATCACTGCTCTATACCAATGTGTAATGCCCTGTTTGTCTAATCCACCCCCCACACCCCCAAAGCTAAGTACTGTTCTGAGAGCCAGTGTTGACCGATGAGGGCTATGAAGACTGGAGGGAAAGTAAGTTGTAGAATCTGTTGTTTGTTTTGCTTTCTTGGTAAATGGGAGGGCATAGTTTTCTTTTCTCTGGATGAAATTGTTGCCTCAAGGGACCTGAGGCAAGAAGTATGAGAGTAATATGTTAAGAATATCGGGGGTGGGGGCGGGAGATAGTATGGAGGTAAGGCATTTGTCTTTCATGCAAAAGGTAATCAGTTCGAATCCTGGTGCCCCATATGGTCCCCCGTGCCTGCCAGGAGCAATTTCTGAGCATGGAGCCAGGAGTAACCCCTGAGCACTGCCGGGTGTGACCCAAAAACAAAACAAAACAAAACAAAACAAAACAAAAGAATATCAGAGGGAAAATGGATGACAAAACTGAGCAGGTAACCAGTATTACTTAGTTTATGTTGTGAGGAAAATAAACCCTGATTTTTTTCTATCAAAATTTCTTTTTATATGAAGCGCCATGATTTACAATACTATTAATGGAATGGAAGGGTTTCATGCATCAACATTCAGCACCACCCCCTCCACCAGAGTGTTTGCTTCCCTTCACTTTTGTTTCATGGTTCCTACCCAAACACCCTTTACACCTCCATCTCTATCCTTGATAAACTCATTTCTGTAATCCATCATCAGTTTCTGTTCCTTTGGTCATGTATTATTCCCATCTATGTTGCTTTATATACCACATATGAAACAGATCAGTCTGTATCTGTTCCTCTCTAACTGACTTCACTCAGCCTGATAATCTCCAGTTGCATCCATTTCATGGCAAATTGAATAATTTCATATTTTCATATAGCTAAGTAGTATTCCATTGTGTTTATATACCATATTTCTTTATCCAGTTTTCTCTTTTCAGATTTTTGCATAGTGCTTTATTGAACATAGAAATGCAAATATCTTTTTTGTTTTTAAATTCTTTAAGCACCATAATTACATGCATGATTGTAGACGAGTTTCAGTCATGAACAGAACACCACCCCCTTCACCAGTGCAACCTTCCCACCACTAATGCCCCCTTCCCACCTCCCCCACCCTTGCCTGTATTCCAGACAGGCATTCTACTTCTCTCACTACTTCTCTCATTAACATTGTCATGCTAGTTGTTAGTGTAGTTATTTTCCTAGTGGCATTCACCACTCTTTGTAGTGAGCTTAATATTGTGAGCTGGTTCTTCTGGCCCTAACTCTATTGTCTCTGACCTTATTACCATAATGTCATAAATTTTTTTAAAACCTATAGATGAGGGGGCCGGGCGTGGTGCTGGAGGTAAGGTATCTGCGTTAACCTAGGACGGACCTCGGTTCGATCCCCTGGTTCCCCATATGGTCCCCCGTGCCTGCCAGGAGCGACTCTGAGCGAATAGCCAGGAGTAACCCCTGAGCGTCACTGGGTGTGGCCCAAAAACCAAAAAAAAAAAAAAAACCTATAGATGAGTGAGACTATTCTGTGTATTTCTCTCTCCCTCCGACTTATTTCACTCAGCATAATACATTCCATGTACATCCATGTATAAAAAAATGTCATGACTTTATCTCTCCTGACGGCTGCATAATATTCCATTGTGTATATGTACCACAGTTTCTTTAGCCATTCATATGTTGAAGGGCATCTTGGTTATTTCCAGAGTGAAAATATCTTTTGAAAATAGTGATTTGGACCTTTGTAATAGATCTCATAAAGAGGAATTTCTGGATAATATTGAAATTTTAATTCATAGTTTTTTGAAAAGTACTCATATTGTTTTCCAAAGATTAAACTAGTTGACATTCCCACCAACAGTGGAGTAGGGTTCCTTTTTAACCACCTTTATGCCAACACTGGAGTAACACTGATTCTTTTTAGATCATTCTTAGTCTGTGTCTCTGCTACTGCATCTCTATGTCTCTGTGACCAATACCCTCCTGCAAAATGAAAAAGCCCTGGCTCAGTGCTAAGTTCCTAGAAATCCACAATGAAAAATAAATATGAACATCTGGATGTGTTCTGGCCATGTATAAAATGCCTGTTCAACTAGATACAGGGAATAATATCTTTCCTCATTCCCTTCCCAGCCATTTTATTCAGTTTGTGCTACTATTGAAGGTCTGGAATCCTTATCAAGTTCCCTAAACAGGAAAGCCTAGGTGAGGCAACAGGAAATGTACTGCCTTTCTGACTTTTATTGCTACCCAGTAATTCCACATCTTGGTTCTGGATTCCCTAGCCAACTTTCCATTGAGATTATCAACCTCAAGCCTATGGGGAGAATTTGAGCTCATTCTGAGGATTAAAGATGGCAGGGGGTAGGTGATGGCAATTGCTACTGCTCTGTATGCTTCCCCTGGTATTGACATAGGCCTTCTCACCTGATATCTCACGCAGGTCTTTTCCCACAAAGAGAATTAGGGAAGTTCCAGTTGGGAGGGGCTTAGGACTGTTCCTGATGGCGCTAGGCATGATTCTCTGGGGGAAGGCAGAGGAAGCAATTCATCAATAGCACAGTGAATCCCTTCTCTAACTGGCTCCTTCATCATAAAGATAAGGAACAAATGATTGAACCTGGGATTTTGGAGTCTGGGCTACAATCTAGTCCTCCAATCAAAGGTTCTCACTGCAGGTGGCTTCTCTGCAGATTAGGTTGTCTGATTATAGCATTATACCACATGCTTCTGAATTGCTCCTTTCATTCATTCCAGACTTATCTGAGAGACACATTTCTTTTATTGTCTGGAAAGTCTGAGGAAGGTATATCTTCTAGGCTTGTCTGTGAGTAAAGTCCCTAAGTCAGAGGACACATTTATTCAGTCTCTCCCCTTTCTCCATTCTTTCTCCCCCACATCCACTCTTCCTCAGCAGACTATTGAATTGCCTTTTAATTTGGATCCCTAGGGATAATTTGGACAAGAGGTTGAAGCAAATTATATTTCAAGAATGGAAAATTATGTGAATTACCAGAAAGTTTCGAGAATCTGATCTTAAACTCCCTGAATTTGCAGGTGGCTAGAATAATCACAACACCGCAAGGCTCAAGGAGCACAGCATCTTCAAGCCCTTCCAAGTCAGCCAGTCAGCTTGGCTGACTATTAGATGGAGAACTTCCAGAGCACTTAACTCAGTGTGTGCGTGCGTGCGTGCATGCAAGCATGCACGCTTTGCGTAGGATCTGAATTCTGGGCCCAGGAAGTGGTTTATAGGGCTAGAGAACATTCTTTGCATGATCACATCCTGGATTTGATTGCCAGAAATGCATGGTTCCCTGAGCACCACTGGGCACAGCCCTCAAACAAAATAACATGAAACAAAACAACCTGAATCTTTTTTCAACAAGCTGTTTACAGAGGGACCTAGAACATGATTAGATTTTATTTTTGTTTGGGGTCACACCCAGTGATGCTCAGGGTTTATTCCTGCTCTCAAATGCAGGGATCACTCCTGGCAGTTCTGCAGTGCCAGTGCTGGGGATTAACCCATTTGGCCATGTATAAGTCAAGTGCCTTAACCCCTGCACTGTTTCTCAGTTTTAGCTCTCTGGCCCAGGATTAGCATTAAGCCTGGGTTTCCTCATCCTTAAAACAAACGTTTTAATACCAGTCATCTCACAGGACAGTAGAAAAGATAAAACAATATCACATAGACAAAAGTACTTTATGAACTCAAGTAGAAGACATTTATTGAGTACCTACAATGTTCTAAGGTTCTAAGAGCTTGATCTGTGTTCTCTCTTTTTACTCTTGTCACCCTATCATGAGTTAGAGGATGCTACCACAATCCTCATTTCAGAGATAAAGAGATTTAAATCTGGTTATATACCCAAGGTCATACAATCAGGAAATGAAATCAAGATTTGAATCCAATTAGTATGAATCCTTAATGTCCACACTACAATTTAATACTCACTTACTCTAAAATGGTTTCATCTGTTAAATAAGAAGACCTCCCCTTCCTCCCTTTCTGCCCCAATAGTTTGTCCTACATTTTGTAAAATATTGCCTGACACCTAGTAACACTAGTTTCATTAATGTGAAGTGGATTTACAAAAGATCTTACAGTAAAAGGTGGTAGAATTTATAAGAGCCTGAGGTGTTAAAAATTCTTTTTGTTATGTTTCTAAAAAATATATATATATTTTTAAAAATCCTCACCCAAAGACTTTTTGTTCTGTTTCTGAAAATAAAAATTAAAAAACCCTCACCCAAAGAACAAAGACTTATCTCTCCAAATTCCAAAGGGGGGACATGACTTCATGACTTCAAGGACCTCTTGCTCAGTTTCCCACTAATATTCACCAACTGTCCACTTAAAGGATTGTTCTAGGACCCATGGCAGCCACAGACATTTCCCCAGCAGGCATTGCTGATGGAAGTAGGATATTTAAATTACAAAATTACTAAAAACTATTCAGACAAAAACGCTGTGCACAGTGAAATAGTGTTGGATTCATTATCAAAAAGAACTAAATCGTAATTTTGTTGTTGTTTGTTTGGGGCCACACCTGGCAATATTCAGTTATTATTCCTAGCTCTGCACTCTTGATGGTGCTCAGGGAACCATATGGGATGCTGGGAATTGAACACAGGTAGGCCATGTGCCAGGCAAGTACTAATTCACTGTACTATCTCTCCGGCCCTGAAGTAATACTTTTTGTTTGTTTGTTTTTAGGCCACATCCTGTGATGCTCAGGGGTTACTCCTAGCTATGCACTCAGAAATTGCTCCTGGCTTGGGGGACTATATGGGACACCAGGAGATCGAACCACAGTCCATCCTGGGTCAGCCACATGCAAGGCAAACACCCTACCACTGCGCCACCACTCCGGCCTCCTGGAGTCATAGTTTTAGTGGAAAAGACAACACAGGCACGTGGAATAAATTCCCAACTAGCCTTATTATTCATTTCCTCCTAAATCCATAAAATCACTCCCTTTAGCTAACATTTGGGAAGTTCCCCCTAATATCTAGCTTCAACACCTCTTGTTGGAGGCTATGGGGATCTTTTCTCTAAAGAAGCAGAGGTGCAGCTGGGACTCTTAACTGGTCAGACTTCCACAGTAAGAGTTTCCATTCCCTCATTTAGCCTCTGAAGCTGGAGGATGAAGCTATTCAAGAAGTCCTGTACCCTGGAGCTATGCCAACACCAGCAGTGAACAGTGCACAGATCCATGGCAGCACATTCCTGGGAGGCAGGGCTCAATGCAGAACTGCTCCAGAATCCAACAAGCACTAGAGGGACTGACGAAAGGAGTCTCTAGGACTGAGCCCCAAGTCCCTGCATTTTCTTAAGTTTCTCCTTTGAACATGTTCCTTTATTTATTGGGCCTCATTTAACCTTAACCATGCCCTCCTGGGATCATTTATTTGGTAACTGTCACTCCTCCTGCTCTGGCATTAACCTCATAATCCTATTGATTTCCTCCAAGCTAGTTGGGGGTTTTCTCTACTCCTTCCTGGACCAGTAGGGGCAGATTCCCAGTTCTATTCATTACCAAAGAAAAGGCCCTGGTCTGGTTAGGGCCTGCCAAGAAGACCGACCATCTGTGTGCTTTGTGGGGTGAGGGGGTGGGAGTGGTGGTGGTGATGGTGGTGGTGGTTGTCCTTGTTCCCACCATAACCCATCCCAAGTCGAGAGGGAATGACAAGCGAGGTTGCCTGGTTGCTTAAGTACAGAATAAGGTAGAAGACAACTACTACAGTGAGAAGAGCAACCTGAGTAGCACCTCAGGCCTTCCTTCCTGCAGAGCCTTCCTGTAGAGAGTTTCACCAATCACAGCTTCCCTTGGCCCGGAACCCCGCCCAATCCCACCATCTTGGATACTGGAGAGACCTAAGGCCCAATCACAGAGAGTCTAGCCAGTGTGGGCGGGGTGCAGGCCTCTTTGGAGCCCACATGGCTTTTGGGCCTGCGACTTCCCGCCACCTGCAACTGGGAGGCTGGCCCCTGTCGACTGCAGCTGCAGCCCCCAGACACTACTGCAGCCCTCCGGTCGCCAGGGGATTAGTGTCCGTCTGTCGTTTGGGACAGCCTCAGTGGGGGTTTCCCGGCCCCGGGAGGGCCTTCCCATCGCCCTTTCCCAGGACCCCCACCCACTCAAGACTCTCAATATGGGCAAAGAGGGTTGTTTTGGGGGGTCTGACAGCCTGGGGTGCTGATCTCTCCCAGAACTGAGGTGTGGGGTGATGGGAGTCCCCCTCCCCGTCAAGTCTAAGCCACATGTGCTGGGAAGTTCATTTCCCCTTGTTTTGCACACCGGGCTCAGGGATTGACCCCAGAAATGACCCCAGTGTCAAGAGGCATTAATGATCTCCATACGGGCAATAAACAGGCAGACCGGCTGGCTTGGTGTGGAGGTGCCCTGGAATGGGGCTGCCTTATTAGCCTCACATTCGCTCACGCTCACGGGTAAAGGCTTAATTAGTGAGGGCTCCCTCATCTCTCTCCCTTCCCCCAAATAACTTTGAGCTCCTTGGGAACATGATTGGAGACTTTGGTTCCCTCACTGGTTCCTCTGTTCCTGGGGGCCTCCTCAGTTTGTAGCCTCTTCAGGTGTCAGCTCAGCCATTTTCCAGTTTCTAATAGGGCTTTCTAACTTGGCCCAGATTATTTCAAAATTAGAAAGCCTCATTTTAAAAATCCTTCCAAAGCCAAGCCCATAACAGTCTGAGTCAGCTAGTTTTAAAAAAAATTTTTTTTTTGTTTTTGTCTACAAAACTCAGCTAAAAGAAGGCTTTCCTCTTTAATTACAATCTCACTATTTTCATTTGATGTTTGAACATTGTTTTCCTCCAAAGACAATAGATGGATGGTTACTGCCCTTCAAGTTGCCCCTCCACTCATGTCTTTAGAACCCTTCTAAATGGCCAAAAATACGACTTATTTACCTCCTCTCTCTCTCCAAATTAATTTCGGTTTTTGTTTGTTTATTTGTTTTTGGACCACACCCGATGATACTCAGGGGTTACTCCTGGCTATGTGCTCAGAAATCGCTTCTGGCTTGGGGGACCATATTGGACTCTGGGAATCGAATCCAGGTCCATCCTGGGTCAAGCGCAAGCAAAACAAATGCCCTACCGTTGTGCTATAGCTCCGGTCCCTTCAAATTAATTTCTATTTGATTTTTTTACTGGTTTAAGTGTGTGACTAAAATTCTGAGTCTCATTTCCATATCTGTATAGTTTTCTTAAACGACTCATCAAACACTGCATGCTAAACAAAACATGGCACTGAATATGAAAGAAATGAAGTTGAGAAAAATGGACCTTGTTTTAATGGTATTCCCAGTGTGGAGAGGAGACATACTTTCTAAGCATACCTGTTCAGGGTTATATAACTCAAGTCCACATAAAGTGTGATGAAAATAAAAAGAGGGAATAAGCAAGTCATCCTGGATTGTATTATGGAAGGTTCTGGAAGGTTCCATGAGGAACCAACATCTGAGAACATCTTTGAAATATTACTGTCAATGAGAAATTACGATACAGAATTTAAGAAGAGCATCTCAGGAGAAGGAAATACACCTATAGAGGCCCAAAAAGTTTGCTTGAGGAGGTTTGAGGTGGGAGTGGTAGAAAACAAAATTTTGTGGAAAGATAAATTTTGGGTTGAGTCTTTTAAATCAAGTACTTTATCAGCCATTTCAGCTCACTGAGATCTAGAATAAACATACAGAAAGCTGCCAGATAGGCAGTGGGCAACTCTTAGTCACACTGAGGGAAAATGACCCTAACAAGTCAAATTTCAAAATATGATCAAAGGACTGGAAAGATGGTACAGCAGGTAGATTTCTTTCTTCTATTTTTTTCTTTTTGGTTTTTGGGCCATACCTGGTGATGTTCAGGGGTTACTCTTAGCTCTGTGCTCAGAAATCACTTATAGCAGGCTCGGGGGACCACATTGGGATCTAGGGATTGAACCTGAATCGTCCCGGTCATCCGCCTCTGTGTTATTATTCCAGCCCTGTGAGTAGCATTCTTGCTATGCTCATGGTCAACCAGTCTTTGGTCCTTGGCATCCCATATGCCCTCTCCCCCCCATGCACCACCAGGAATGATTTCTACGTAAAGAGCCAGGAGTAATCCCTGAGCATTGCTGGTTGTGGCCCCAGAACAAAAACAAAACAAAACAAAAAATCTGATGAAATTTATTCTTGGTGAAGACATGCTGAGAGGGACACCAAAGTTGCTCAATCAGTTAACTTCTTAACTTTTTGTTTTGTTATTTTGTTATGATTCCAAAGTACCAAGATGTTGGTCTAATTTTTGTTTGTCTGAGCAGTGCATAAAATGTCAAGGAGAACATTCTGACTTATTCATCAGTGATGCTGAAAAGAAAGTGAAGGCCGGAGAGATAGCATGGTAAGACATTTGCCTTGCATGCAGAAGGACGGTGGTTCAAATCCCAGCATCCCATATGGTCCCCTGAGCCTGCCAGGAGCGATTTCTGAGCATGGAGCCAGAAATAACCCCTAAACCCTGCCGGATGTGACCCCCCCAAAAAAAACAAAAAATAAAAAATAAAAATAAAAAAATTGAGATGAATGTGGAATCTCAGTATTGCACACAACACACACCACTATGAAAAGAAGGCTGCTAAACTGAAGTGAAAATATGAAAAGGATCTGGCTACACCTGGATGAAGAGAATGATGATACAGCAAAAAGAAGAGTAGTGGAGAATGGAAGAAACAAAAGAAAAAAGGAAAAGAAGAAGAGGAAGCAGAGAAACAAAATTAAAAAGATGAAGAGACTGAAGTGGATGAGTAATTGAGTTCTAACACAGCTTTCCCCACCTTGCCTATAAAATAAAATCTTCATGTATAACTCTATTTTCATAGAGCAAAATTGAAAGGTAAAATGGTGTTAGAATGGTTTTTAAACTGTAGATTCTTTTTTATAGAGTTAACACCTGAAGCCAAGCCTAGGGACCAGGCAGAGGACTTAAAGGGCTAGAGCACATGTTTTGCATGTATGCTGGAGCACATGTTTTGCACGCAGGAGCTCCAAACTCAATCTTCAAAACTGTATGGGCCCCCAACTGCCAGGACCAGCCTCTGAACACTGAGTAGAGCTCAGTAATGCTCAAAACAAAACAAAGAAAAAAACAAAGCAAAGCTTGTTCTGGTAATATGCTTAAAAGCTTACTCCTTCTGGTATCAAATGGATGTTGTAAATTTGCATGAAAATGTAAAGTAGGTTCTTGTTGGTATACAGAATAAACTGGTTTTATCTGGGGACTAGTTTTTGGGTTGGATTAGGTTTGATTTTTGTGGTGCTGGGTTCTTACACATGCAAGGAAGTGCTTATCATTGAGCTAAATTCATATCCCATTATAGTCTGTTTTTTAAAACCTTCAGTTGTCTTTGCTGTAGTTTATATGAAATAACTTTTTCTGGGTTTTTTGGGGGAGTCACACCCGGTGGTGCTCAGGGGTTACTCTTGGCTCTGCGCTCAGAAGTCGCTCCTGGCAGTCTCAGGGGACTATATGGGATGCCAGGATTCGAACCAAGGTCTATCCTGTGTTGGCAAACAAACGCCTTACCGCTGTGCTATTGGAAATAATTTTTCTTTTAACTGAATATCATGCAGTGACTGTAAAACAAACAAAAAACCTGGCAGTTGTTTAGTTGACATTCTGAATGCTTAACTGAATACAAGTAAATAAATTAGTATTGTCCTTATCATGGGTCTTACATGTTTTGCCTTTTGGGAGTCTCCAAGTGGTGCTTGGGGACTCTATGGGCCACTCTCAACTGGCCACCTGGTCCAGTGGTTCAATATTAGGACCTAAGGATGTGCTGCTGCTTGGCCCAAAGTGCCAGAGATTACCCAGACACCCCAGTGATGGGTATTCAGTGATATTCTAAGCCTCTAGGGTTGTACCCAGCTATACTTAAGAAACCATGTGGTGTTGGGGATTTAGTCTGATCCAGTTCCAATCAAGACACCACCTGTCCTGTCTCTCACCTTGAATATTTTTTTCATGAGGAAAAGCTAGACTTTTGCTTTACCTATTTTGAGTCACATGAATTATTACAGTGTTTATTCTTACATAATTAGCTGGTAAAAATCTTTCATTCACATATACACTATATATTCATGATGAGGGTAATAAAAGTTGAATTGAGATATATTAACAAATATTTCTAAGGGAAGGAGATATTTAAATAGCAAATTACAATGTATGCTAAAATTTATAGGTATAATAAGCCAATATGAATTCAATAAGAATTGATGTTTTAAAAAGGGTAAGGGTGGGAGCCGGGCGGTGGTGCTGGAGGTAAGGTGCCTGCTGACTTGCCTGTGCTAGCCTAGGACGAACCACGGTTTGATCCCCCGGTTCCCATATGGTCCCCTGTGCCTGCAGGAGCGACTTCTGAGCGCATAGCCAGGAGTAACCCCTGAGCGTCACTGGGTGTGGCCCAAAAACCAAAAAAAAAAAAAAAAAAAAAAAGGGTAAGGGCAATAGGAAACAGTTGTGTTAAGAGCCAAGTATAGAGTGGGAGATTGAGTGAGCATTTTTTTAGAAAGAAATGGGAGAAATGGCAGCAAAGAGACCAGTACAAAAGGCAGTGAAATTAACAGAATTAGGTACAGAAAAATAGTGGGACTTAGGGATATTTCAGAGAAGGACTATGAAGACATTTATGATTTCAGAATCAATTTCCTTCTGGATTCCAAGCTGTACCCAGCAGACCTGGGGGTATCTTGGAAGGGCCACTCAGAGAAGTCCTCTGCCAACCACACTGGATAGTTCAATTCTCTGATTGTGGTGTTGTGGGAGGGTTCTTCAGGACCACCCTGAAAGTGCTCTGGGGTCTCCAGCATTCCACATAGAAGTGCTTGTTGGGAGCACACAGTGCTTGGCAGCAAACTCAGGATTTATATATGTAAGGCAGGTGCACCTGACCCCTGAGCTATCTATCCTGGCCCTTTCATTCCTATTTATAAGGGTTGGAACCTTAGTTTCATTTTAGGGAAAAGAGCCACTCTCCTTTAGGTACACCTTGGCAGACTGTCAATGAAAGGATCTGCCTTCCCCAGATAAGACTATGCTCTGATGTGCTTTTCTTAAAATTTTAATCATGAGCATCTTGGCAGGGAGAATGAAATGATACAATCACGCTTTTTGGACTTCAGCTTCCTTACCCATAAATTAACTTTGGATTCACTAAACAGAGAGCCAAGAGATAGTAGAGTGAGTGAGTAGGCAGCTTGCTTTGCATGCAACTGATCTCTGGCACCCCTATATCGTCCCCCGTGTGTGCCAAGAGTGACCACTGAGCATAGAGCCAGGAGTAAACCCAGAGCACAGCTCTGTATGCACCACACCTCTGAAATAAATATTAAACAAAGCCAGAGATAAAGTAAAAGAGTTGAAATGTTTGCTTTCTATGTGACCAACTCAGTTCAAATCCCTGGCAACACATATGGTACCCGTCATCCAGCATAACTCCTGAGCACAGAAACAAAAATAACCCCTAAAATTAACGAGGTGACTCAAACAGGAGCCCCTCAACTACAACACCACCAGCACTCCCTTGCCCCCCCAACAGAAGATTCACCACAATGGATACATATTTTACTAGTGTCCAGTTTTCACCCCATGAAGGAGCCACTTGACCTGTTCCTATTGCCAGCTCTTCTGGGAAGTTCCTCTTTGCCTAAGCCAGCCAGGTGCCCTTTCATGCCCTTCTTCACTGACTGTAGTGAGAGAAGACATAGTAAGTGTAGGCAGTGTTCTAGTCAGGAGGAGACTAAAGCTGGAAAAATGGGATTCCCACAGTTACTGTAAATAATTAACACCCATGCCTGGGGAGGCTGTGAGTGGGAGCACAGTCCTATGAGCCCTAGGGAGAAGCACAGTGGGATGGGGTAGCAAAGAGGTACTGACCACAGTATCTATAGACAAAAACACCCAGTTGCTGGGGTGCCTGAGACCTGAGGCTTTGATGCTGCCTTTATCTAGTATGGAGATACACAAACTTAGCCTGTGACCCCTACAGGAGGAGGGTTTGAGACCATATTCCAACAACTGGAAACTGAAGGATCCCTACCTTGTAGCTCCTCTAGTTTCCATAGTGGGGTCCATAGAGGTCTGCTACAGCCAAGGCCCAACCATGACAGAACTAGCTTCATCATACACCTTCGCCTCTCTAGAGTCAGAGGCTAGACTGAATGAGCTGTAGACAGAAGATCCTCTCCACTACATCTACCATTCTTAGGGACCCTACAGCCTGGGTGACTTTGAACCCACAGTTCCTAGTCTGCCCTCCTGTCTTCACCCACGGAAGACCCAACAGTAGCTCCTCAATGCACAAGGAGGATAAGTGATGATCTGACTGGCACGACAGTCAGGTCTGCAGGCCCCACATAACTGAGAGGGATGCTCCCGATTTTACCCCTCACTTGGGACAGGAGAATCCATTATACCCTCCAAAGGAAATCTGTCCATTCCCCATACCTCTCTTTCTTCCACATGTTCTCACTAGTGCTCCAGTCACCTAAATAGGTGCAGGAAAATCACTATGGAAAAGACAAACCACAGTGCTCAGGATAAGTT
>PVKC010016399.1:0-20591 GCA_004027635.1 Crocidura indochinensis
CATGGATGTTACCCAATTTCCTTTCTTCTTTGACAGACACCTTTGTGTCACTCTCCAAAAGCTTCTTAGGGTTTTCTTGAAGTCTTGGCCCAAGTTTGGGAAACACAGAACACAGATATAGGTAATAAGTGAAAATCATTCAAACTTTGGAGGCAATTCAAAATAACAGAAGCAAAATGCAGAGGCCCAGAAAATATTGTCAGTAGAGCAGCCAGAAATATTTTACTTACTGAACTTTGATTGTCTTTGAACTGATAGACCTGATAAGCCCATGTAATGGCTTCTTACCTGAGAAACATTAGGACCTCAAGTAGAGCAGAGTGTGTTTCCAAATCCATGATTACATATGTGTCAACCTGGTTAAAAAATCTGACTACAATTTGAAGACAGATTTGAGTTAGAAACAATAGGCCTTCAAAGTATGATAGACCAGACAAAACCTTGCTTTCCAAGTTGTCTAATGGGCTTTAAATGTCATTGGATGGCTTTATGTTCTAATTTCCTACTACTGAACTAGGCTTGCCTTATGCCCACCTGTCATCCTCTGTGTTATTGGTTAAGACCCAGACCTGGGATGCTCTAGCTAAAATTCAGAAAAGAGTAGGCATGAATCAGGAAGGGTGAAAGGGAAACTGTTAGAATTAGTAGTAGAAAATGCCAATGTTTTTATACATTATATGATTGTAATTTAATCATGAACAACTTTATGGGTGGGGGAAAAAGAACTGTAGAATGAACAACCTTGTAACCATGGTTTTTTTTTGTTTTTCTTTTTGTTTTTGGGCCACACCCGGTGACGCTCAGGGGTTACTCCTGGCTATGCACTCAGAAGTCGCTCCTGGCTTGGGAGACCATATGGGACACCGGGATCGAACCGCAGTCCATCCAAGGCTAGCGCAGGCAAGGTAGGCACCTTACCTCTAGCTCCACCGCCCAGCCCTGTAACCATGGTTTTTAAGTTTAAAAATACTAATAAAATTTTTAAAAAGTAAGCATGAGCACAAGAGGAATCTATGGAGGAAAATTTGGTTGTTGTTCTTCTTCATTCATCACTGAACTTCAAAATAGCCCTTACCTTAGTGTACTATTATCAGATTTACATTTGCAAGCAACAAAACTAATTGAATTCAGTTCCTCTTAGTACTGATAGGAGTACCAGTCAGCGCAGTTTATGTATTATACTTAGTCTATTAAGTAGAATGTGTATAATTCAGACACTTTTGATGCTGCAGATACAATTATGTTGAATGTCTTGCTTGTGGTGATGACGTTTTGCTAGAAGACTAGGAAGAAAGCATGGTTTAAAATCTAAAAGCAAACTAGTCCTAATACCAACTCTGATTTTAAACACAAGATTAATATCAATCTCCAGAAGTCTCACTCTTAATGCCTCTGTTGTAGTGAACTTTTATTTGCTCATTAATATAATTGGGATCTGGAATGACAGTGAAAAAAATTCCTCAGTTTCCCCCTTGTTCACTGTGGTGTGTGGCTTTATTTCCATTGACCTTGCTACAAACCTCTGGACTCTCTTTGAGAATGAGTAAAACATAAATTCTGCTAAAATTCAGAAAAGAGTAGGCATGAATCAGGGCTCATAGAAAACCAAGAGATGTTGGAGCATATCTGGCAGGTGGTAAAATAAATAACCTAAAAGGCCCTAAATAAAAATTATAAATGTTAAGTTTATTTGATCAATACAAGTCTGCCCAAATTAACAAGCCATCTCAGTGAAACCAATGGGAATCCTCTCATAGTTGATAAACTACACAAAGACACAGCATCTTATAAGAAACTAATAATAAAAAATAAGCAATACTTAACTTAGTACTATATTAATTTCCTCCACTTTTGGGAATTTATTTCCCTTCCACTTACTTTCTATAAAACTTTTCTATGCTTCTTCTTGTTGGGACCTGAATTCTGAAGATTGCCTTCTAGGTACTGAGAAGGGAGAGACGCCATTTTGTAAGGACCACATGGTGTAAGCCACATGCTAGGTCTTCACGAACTACCTGGCAATACCAGGTAGCCTATGAGGGTAGGACAAGGGAGCAGTAGGAAGGTACTACTACACAATATCTAAACATAAGGATCATCAGAAAGCTGGAATCTCTTTATATCCTTTCCCTAGATAATCTTCCTCATGACCTTGGGCTGGGATGTCCCTGGCTGACCAGGCCGGGGGTCTTGTTGGCAGATGGATTAAAGTATTAAACTTTATTCCACTTGTGCGGTCTCCTCCTTCTACTCTGGAACCCTACATTCTCTGAGTATGAACATCTCTATTACTCAATATTTTCATTCTTGTAAATATTGAAGAACTTGGAAACTAGACAGACACAGACCAGCATTAACAGCTCCTGCCTCACTTTGGAGCTCACCAGAGAGAACATACAAAGCAGAAGAGCCCTAAATATTGCCATATTTGAGGTGTCTATGACATATTTCTTTAATTTTAGATGCTTAATCCTAATTGAGACACTTAATCCTTTAGTCCTATTGGCAAAAACTAGCATCCCTGCACCAGTTAGAAAGTGACAAGCACCATAGTTTCATTTTTAAGGTGATTGGAATGTAATGCTTTCCTTGTCTGTGAACCTCCTTCTCCCTGTAGAGTGGAATATTGCAGTTAAAGGCATCAGCGTCTTTATTGATCATCTCAAAAGGGGCTGCTTTTATTTTTTCACTGTGATTGAGTGTAGCATGAATCTTACAACAGTGTAAATTCCTGTGCAAATTCATATCCACCTCTCCCTCTTGCACCCTGGAATACCTTTGCTCATGGCCTCCATTCAATCACCACTCTTGCTTTAATTGTACAGCAGGTAGGGCTCTTGCTTTGTGCTTCACTAATCTGTTTTGGATCCCTGAAAACCTTACATTCTTCGCTGATCCCTGAGCACAGAACCAAGAGAAAGTTCTGAGCACTGTTGGGTGTGACTGTGGCCCCAATATACAATTTGGAATCTAGTTAAATTATTCACATGAAATATGAATCAGAGGTATTGATGAAAAGTCAAAAGAGGATAATTCTGTTAAATAAACTGATTCACTCAATAAATGATCTAACGTTATGGCATTGGATTTGTGATTTAATGACAAGATTTTAAAGATGTAGTTGATAGTAATGCCTAAGTTCCATCTGGTTTTCCGGCGGTAAAATGTTCCATTAGTATTAAAATATAAAGCTCTTGTGAAGATAGCATGAATGAAATTTTTATCTTTTTGGTTTTTAGGCCACACCAGGTGAACTCAGGTGTTACTCCTGACTCTGCGCTCAGAAATCACTCCTGGCTTGGGGGAATCATATGGGATGCCTGGGGATTGAACCAAGGTCCACCCTACATCAGCACGTGCAAGGCAAAGGTCCTATCACTTGTGTCTCTACTCTGGCCCTTATGAATGGAATTTTTGTTTTAGAAGTTGCGCTGGAATTCTTAGAAAATATGTGCGTTTATTGTCAAGGCTTTAATTTCACTTCAAAGATGCTAGGAAACAGCAGGTATATATTTTACTATTGAAATAAATGTTGTCAAAAGACTATATTAGTTATATGACAATATAACTATTAAGAGCACAAATATTAGGAGTGCTGTACCCCCAAAGATTGATAAGGTGCAAAGGAGAATGAAAAGCATCAACATTCAAATGAATTTGCCATGCACTGAAAGCTCATTTAGAAAATGATAGATTCTTCTTTCTTCTGAGCCAAACACCAGCTGTAAGGTCAAGGGAAATTAATTTCCACATTCAGTTTTGTATTCAAAGACAGCTACAATAGAAATCAAGTTCAGGATCCACAAACCGTCCAAGTAATGGGTAAAGAGATAGCTGAAAAATGTGGCTTTTTGGTCATGTCCTGTGACAGGAACTTGTCCCAAGAACACATCCTTATTCATCGCAGAGGTGCCTGACTATGACAAATAAGTGATTTATCAACTATGAGAAATAGTCATAGGTAATCTATATGTTTAACTAGACTGAGAGTGAGAGAGTGAAATTTTAAGGCAGTGATGAACATGTCATGTAATTCCTGTTAAGCTGCAACTCTGAAGAGCATATGGAGAGGATCATATACATTTTATATGTTTGAATTTTTCCTCTACTGACAGAATCATATGCTGTTTCAACTCGCTAAAGAATCTAAACATGTTAAAATTCACTCTTTGATAAAGATGTTCTTTCCAAAACGAGATTTGTTTAAAATAGCAATTAGAGTCTAACTTTGGTAGTTGTAATAGTCATGCAAGCAGATCTAATTATTTAAGTGAATTTATTAGGTTGAAGGGGAAAAGGAACGTGGCATGGCCTTTACAGTCTTTTCAACATGTTCTGTATGTTAGTGGTCATCAAGGAGCATGCCTATCTCAAGGGTATTGAGTTCTGTTTGTCCAATTGCTATTCCTTTTATTTATTTTCCCATGAACTGAATGTGAAACCCTTTGTCTATCTAAAGTAGGACTCAGCCCCTAACGCTGTAAAGCTCATACAAGACCTCCCAGTCAATCCTGGCACTATATTGTTACTCTTTAGGTCCTGAGCAGTAGAAGAAGTTTAGCAAAAGGTGGCAGGAGTCTGGTAAATAGTTTCTCTGGCTCTCAGACTGTGACTATCACCCCCAACACTTCAGCCAACTGCTTTACATACCCTCAGGCCAACTGTCATCCTGTGGCAGTTACAACGGGTGGACTTCTGGTAACTGACTATAGAATATATAATATCAATGATTTCATTGGCTTCTGTCCTCAAAATAAAATCTCTGATTCTTTTTTTTGTAGTTGGGTCACACAGGCAACACTCAGAAATTGCTCCTGGCAGGCTCAGGGGACCATAAAGCACACCAGGATTCTAAACACTGTCCTTCTGCAAACGAGGCAAACGCTCTCCCTCCAGGCTACCTCTCTGGCTCAGATTCTTAATAGTGATATCAGAGATCCTCCAGGAATGTTCATCTGACTAGTTGTGCTGAATCATCAATTTATTCTTCAATCCCTAAGTTCAATCAAGAGTATTTTTGCTCAATATATTTGGTTTGTTTTCTTTACATTTTCACTGTTTATAATTATCCATTTTGGGGGGTTCAGTACCTTTACTTCTGTTTTGTTTAAACTATCAACCTACTTCTTCCATTCAGAGATGCTTTGTCCTTTTTAGCTTAATTCTAACCCAAACCTTTTCATCCAAAGAGAACACTCATTGGGTGGGGGGGTGAGTTGGGCCACATTAAGTAGTACTCAGTGGATACTCCTTTATCCGAAGTCAGGAATTGCTCCTCAAGGGACCATATGGGATGATGGGGATTGAACTAGATTAGACATGTAGAATGCTGCACTACTGCCCTATCCTCTGTACTATCTCTCCAACCCTAAGAACACTCATTTTTAAACATAATTTACAATACTGTAAGATTATGTTCAGTAATTTATATACCTTCTTTCCAATAATTTCTGATTTAAGTTTAAAGTTTTATCTCCAACTTAACAACCATCTTTCCTGTGCATTCCAAGTGTCCTTAGAATCAGAGGTCATCTGTCATTATATAAAAGGTTCACAGCCTCAGAGTTATTGGATAGAAGAGATGACCAAACAGAAATTGTACTTGGTAACATCCAGAAGAAGAAAAATAATATATACTATGGAGATGTGGTATAACAGTGAAATAAAAAACAAATGTCTGTACAACCTCATGTGTTGTACAGACTCAGCTAGGTTCTGTATTCTAAATGTGTTTGTCATCCAGTGAGTATTTATTGAATGCCATCCCTATATCAGACCGTTTGTGATGCTAAGTGCAGAGCTCGATAAGACTGTTCAGAGTGCAAAAAGATGGCCACTTCTTTTGGGAGACATGAGGACATTACAGCCTGAAACTAACAATGATAAAATACTTATACAGATAAATTTTGAAAGAAAAAAATTAGTAAATGGAAATATAGACAGGGTCTCTGGTGGGTAGGGCAAATTGATTAAAAGTGCTAAGAGGGCCAGAGACATAGTATAGTGGGTAGTACTATCTTACCTTGCATGCAGCTTTTAACCAAGTACTTTAATTTTATTCTTTTTCTCCCACTTTGGTCTAAGTTCATGGAACTAATTTCTTCACTCAATATTGTGCATATATAAGAGAGTCTCATCACATAATGAATATGGTAATAAAACATTACAAAGTAGAAATGAGCAATTTAGGTTTGGGGATTAAATATCATACCAATTTTTTCCAGTTATCTTTTCAAGAGTGTAATTTTTTGGATGGTCAACCAACTTGATGAAAATTAATTTGTTAGACTTTTCTTTCGGTGGTAAGAAAATTGGAACCATCAGCATTGACCACATGGTCTGTCTGAAGAAAATGGCAGAGACATCACAGACATGAAACTAGAAGACAAACATGGGCCAAATGAAGGTTGTGTGTACTCAGCTTACCACTGAGGCAGCCGTTCCAAGTAGGTGTTTTGGAGAGAGAGTCTGCACAGCAAATGATGAACAGACACACAGAACTTTAGACAGAAAGCCCTGAGCAGTAGTCACCTACCCTACTTTCTTGGCATCATATACATCTCTGAAATCTATGTCTAAGACATTCACTTCTCGAACAATGGAGCTGGCCATTCCAAGATATGTGGTCCAAAAACACCATACTCTTGAGTAACATTCACCAAGAGAAGAGCCAGAAACTTGGCCCCACCTTGGTCACACACCATCTTACACACAGGATGCCAGCGTCTAGGAGAAGCTGGTCCAAATTGTCTCAGCACTCACCCAAGCCACTGTACTTGAAAATGGAGACTTCTTGAGTGTTGGCTTGCTCTTAACCTAGATAAAGGGTGCACGAACACAGGACACCACATAGACAAAGATAACAGAGTGCTTTTAGCCATCATCAGGTCATCAGGACTTTGATATCTTACACAAAAATATAAGTCATTTGTAATATTGGTCCACAAGTTGTTTATAAAATAAAGAAATCTGCTTCCGAGAATAGTTGAATTCAGACACTAGTACTTAAATGATACTTCTACAATTTAATATAGTCCCTTTCTTTCCAAATGCTTCACTTTTGTGGAGTCCTTGAAATGTTCAAATTGTTGCTCAGTGCTCTGGAAATGGAAAGGAACAAATTTTTTGATTGCTTTCAAAGGATTTTTAATACAGATGACTATTGTAAAACCTTGTCATTTGGCTGCTTCTGAACTGAAGTGCCCTAAAAAGCACAGTAGGTTTCTCATAGCCCAGAAGCTTTCCTGTGCCTCATTTTCTTTTCAGTGATGATTTTAGATAGACAATCCTTGCTTTCATTTTTTTATGAAAATATATTCTTTTCCTTGGGTTTTATTTTATCATATCATAAAAATCGCTTTATTTTATCATAGGTTATTTCTCTTAGTCTATATCATCTATGTCATATGTACTCTAAAATTACTAATATATATTTGAAAATGAAATTGTTGGTTACCACCTATGCTCCAAAAAACTTATATTAAAACATTTTTATGCAACACCAATAGGATAAGACAACAACTAATCTCTTAAATATAAACCAGCCCAATAAATCACTCTTTTTCTTTCATTTGAAAAAATAATCGATTAAAATGTATCCTCCCTGCCTCCCACTCGAAAAAATAATGGCAGAGGAACATTTATTTTTCTTTGCTCTTCGAATTTGTCTTTTAGTAGTTGAGAGCAGATGAAATCTTTTATCACTATATTTAGTTGCCAACCAGGCAGGTCGTTGCCATGACAACTGCTGCACCAAGAAATGTGAGCAAGGGAGGTGCTCATGCTCCTGGGCGGTGCTTCCCCAATGTCAATCAAGAGAGATTGAAGATGCTGTCCAGTCCAGGCTAGAGCCTGGCCACTCTGTGCCCTGCAGCAGGCAGAGTTTGGGCATAATGCCACCCTAGTGAGCTGAAGGCCAGAAAACTGAAAAGGCAGAAGGGAGTTGGTTAGAAATGGTTTTCTGTTCCTCTCTGAGTCTAGGCTCTCCTTGGCTCACCAGTACCGCACCTTTGACTGTGAAAAATCTCAAGTCCCCAGGATATTGCAGACACTTGCTTTATAAGAAGAGCTGAGTGAAACGGGTATAGGCCCCTTTGTTTGTCTTCCATTGTTCTTCCTACAGCCCTAGATCAGACAGATAACGTGGTCCCTAATTTCTGACCATATACTTGTCCTTTAAACATACCATTTAAGCTATTAGAAACAGAGATAGAGGGGCCCGGGAGATAGCATGGAGGTAAGGCGTTTGCCTTTCATGCAAAAGATCATCGGTTCGAATCCCGGTGCCCCATATGGTCCCCCGTGCCTGCCAGGAGCAATTTCTGAGCATGGAGCCAGGAGGAACCCCTGAGCACTGCCGGGTGTGACCCAAAAACCAAAAAAAAAAAAAAAAAAAAAAGAAACAGAGATAGAAAAGTGAAAAAAGGTAGCTGGGTTTAATATATTTTGGGGATTCTAAATTCATTGGCTGAATGGGCCTGTAGAGTTGGGTTAGCAAGGATGGCATTTTTTGCGTGTAGCAGATTTCGTTTTAATGCCCGCCACTGCATAGGGTTTTCTAAACACTTCCAAGAGTGATCCCTGGACTCAGTGTAGCATAGGTTTTGCCCCCTAATCTAAAATAAATCAACTTACTGGGAGAGTGGTGGATGTTATGATCTGAGAATGTATACCAACTATCCATAGAAAGTGCTATATACCGCTTTTCAGATAGAATGGCCCCGGAAGAAATATAAGTCTAGTGTGATGCATGGAATAGTGAGGGACTGGAATTAGGAATCACAGAATTCCAGTCTCTTTGTCTGTTACCACTCTGCTTTTCAGGATCAGTCATATCTCAAGTACTGCTCCAAATAACTGAAAGTATGTAGGTAGTGATCTCACAGGAGATCTGAAAGGAAGAAAATTTTCTCACCAGATAACCACATCATTTCTATCCGTTCTCAAGCACACCAGCTCACTGGGGCTAGAGTAGAAGCAAAGAGGACACTGGAGCCTTGATGTTTGCAAAGATGACCCAGGCCTTGCTGAGGGTCAGGAATGACTGCATCATGGAGGATTGCATTGAACCCCACAGCCCTTCCCTCTTGGTCTTGGGCCTTGGGAAGCCAGTCTGGCAACTACATTATGCCATCTACACTGAGATAGTGTCAAAACCGAGGTTACTCTAGAAATACCCTTCAGCCTCTCTTATCTAGTTGCAGGTTTTCCTTTCGTGGGACTTAGTAAAAGTTTTCTTCCTGGTATTTAGAGGTTTTGAAGACTGCCAGGGGAGACAGGCTGGGCAGTAGTCCATGGAAACCTAGGTTTTTTTCCTTCCTAAGAGGTCTTTTCTCTCTTTTATGAGACACCTTCATTTCCCCTGTAACCCAAGGGGAACTCAAATTTGGAACTCGAATACAGAAATAGTCTTACATCTGGGAATTCAGGCAAGGGAGTTCTTTGAATATTTACACATTAAGCTGTCAAACAATGCACATTATACATGCAAACTCAGTACACTGAGATGCATAAGTCCTACTGTGTCTCAGAAGAAATAGAAGGTTCCAGATTTACCTTTTCGGAAATCATTTGATTTTTCTTCTTGTCTGGTTACAGCAGAATTGATAGCGCTTAGACAGCTCTGCACTGCCATTCTTGGTATCTAAACTGGCCTAATGTGTGTATGAAGGTCTTAGAAAAGATTATTTTATTGGTAAAATAAAGACTTGCTTTGAGTCTGAACCTTATCATAAATGCTGTAGGAGAAATAGAGTGTGCTAGATGGTACCAGAGATAAACACTTCTTTTTTTAACCATGCTGGATATATTCTTCCTGCAGCATATAAATAAAAATTAAGTCATGTTCTTTTAAAAGCGGATCAGGGGCAACTGTAATATTATAGCAAGTAAGGCACCTGCTTTGTATGTGGTGGACCCTGGTTCTCTGCCCCAGGCCACATATAGTTCCTTGAATTAGTCAGAAGTGCTCCCTGAGCACAGAGCCAAAAGAGTAAGTTTGAGTCCTGCCAGGTGTGGCCCGAAAACAAAGATAAAATAAATTAAGGGGAAACAGGCACGGAGGCAGGCTACATTCATGGAGACATAGTTGTGGAAATAGGAACTATGCTTTTTAGAGAAAATACAATTTATTTATTACGAGCCGGAGCGGTGGTGCAGCAATAGGGCACTTGCCTTGCAGGTAGCTGATACAGGACAGACTATGATTCTAACCCCCAGCGTCGCATATGGTCCCCCAAGCCAGGAGCAATTTCTGAGTTCATAGCCAAGAGTAACCCCTGAGCATTACTGGGCGTGGCCCCCAAACAAAAACAAATATATATATATATATATATATATATATATATATATATATATAATTTATTTTATATGAACTTGCGATCAAAAAGAATTTCCTTCCTCCTTTTTTAGAGACCAACCCTTAAAATAAATCATTTCTTCTCTCTCTGTGTCTCTCTCGTCTATCTCTGTCTCTCTCTCTTTTAATTTTGGTGCCACATACAGTGACACTCACGGGTTACTCCTGGCTATGTACTCAGAAATCGCTGCTGGCTTGAGGAACCATATGGGACCCTGGAGGATCGAATCGCAGTCCGTCCTAGGTTAGTGTGTGCAAGGCAAACGCCGTAAGTCTGTGCCACCGCTCTGACCCCCCTCTCTCTTACTGAGAGTCCAGAAAACTCAGGATGTGCAGCAATCTTCTCACAGGATATTCTCAACTACCATGATGACACTCTACTAACTCAGATGTGGTGGAGTCCAAGCAAGGACAGGGTATTTTTGTTTCTTCGCTCAGTACACATTCACTGAGCTCCACTCGCTAGATTAGTTTTGTTTATAGCATTGTTAATAAAATGTCCTCAAGATATTTTGTAAGAAACAAATGAGATAAAGTGGCTTAACAATAATTCCTAGCTCTAAAGGATTGATAAATAATGATTATTTTTATGTCCGTTTCATTCCTCTCCTGTTGAATTACCAAGTGTTTACTATGCATTATTCTTTTAAAAGTGACACTACCAAATAGCTGGCTAGTCTTCTTTCCAATGACCTTCCTATTTGTAACTGATTATAATGTTTTGTATAATATTTGCTAGGGACTTCATAACGAAGCACCAAAAACATCAAATATCACGCATTTATTATTTGAACTTAAAAATATTTTGGTTTGGGTGCTATATCTGTTTGTTCTCAGGTCTTGCGCCTGACTCTGCACTCAAGGATCACTCCTGGTAGAGCTCTGGGGGTACCATCTGGGGTGCTGTGGATCAAACCCAGTTTGTTTGCATGTAGGGCAACTCCAATTCCGCCATAATCGTCTCACAGTATGGGAAGTTAGAAGTCCTGAATCAATATTATTTCATCTACAAATTGGAAAGATGTCCTTGCTCCTGTCTTCTTTCTTTCCTTTGTGGAAGTCTGTTTTCAGGTTAGTATGATATTCTCCCTGCATGTGTCTCCATTTCAGAATGGCTACCTTTTAAAAGACCTGTATAGTGAATTGGAAGGATCTCCTGTGATGTTAAGTGATTATAATTTCAATGTTGCTATTTCAAAACCAGAAGTAAATCCTGAGGACCAAATGGTGTGGTCCAAAACCAACCAAAAAACAGGCAAGAACGGTGATGAACTAAAGAGAAGGAAGAAAGATATTTGAATTACTAAAGAAAATCTATCATTAGCAATGTAAAAGAGAAATGTGACTAATGAAATTCCTGGAAATATCAATGGGTTATAATTGAAATAGAAAACCCTGGAGATACAGCAGGATTTGGAGGCCGATGGCATGAGTTCGATTTCAATGAGATGCTCACAATTAGTTGATAGTGGCTGGATATGCTACCTGGAGCTCAGAATAAATATGTTGGATGCAATTGCTTAAGCAGTATCTGGTTTGAAAACGTAGCCAATGGTGAATAATATATCTAGAAGAGAGTTCAAAGAAACAACAGAAGGTCTGTCCCTGAGAAGTACCATCATTTTATGGCTTAAAGAGAAGGGTTACAGATTTGGAGGGAGATAGGAGTGCCAATAAAATCATATAAGAAGGTTTCGGGGAGGAAGAAAGGAGCATCTACAATTTCAGGTCAAATATGAAATGAAAAAAATTGCTCTTTAGAATAATAAAAAGTAGCCTGAGAATTTAGTAAGAAATGTTTTGTGAACTCACTTTCAGGGCAGGGTTCCTTGTGTTGCTACCTAAAGGTCAGATGAAACCAGAAGACACCCCATGTCACCCTGACTTAGACATAGTAACTGTACAAAAACCAGAATCTCTAACTTACAGAAACCTGACGGTGACAATTGTGACTCTGAAGAGGACTTTTACTGGGACCACAGAGAAACACTTTGGGGTTGGACGACTTAGCAAGCCTGGAGCCTGTAGTTGGTCTTACGTAGATGGTTCAAGGTGCTATCTTGCTGTTTTTAGGCCCAAGGTGTTTCCTTTTTATTTCCCTTATATTTTGCTGTGCCTGTGCAAACATATAAACAAAAACCAACAACAACAAAAATCCTTCCACACACAACTTTTTTAAATTGTATTTTTTAAATCTCGTATCTTTTCTATTGGGAATCCCATCCTTTTTCATGGAACCATGGGACATGAATTACTTTATTTTACCACGTATTCCCACATATTTCTATAAAACTAAGAAGAAAGGATCAACGAAAAGCCAAGTGGTCTTGGATGCATTGTCAGAGAAATAAATAAGAACAGAACTTAATATCCAAGCCAAAGTCAATGATAATAGAATCAAAGGATCTAAACTTTAACAATCTAAACTTAAAAGGACCTATTATACTGGGAGGCCAGCGGAAAACAGGTGGTGGTATAGGATACACTCTGGGGCCATTTGTGGAGGGAGGTTGACCATCAGTGGTGGGAAGGGTCCTGGCTCATTGTATAACTCAAATTAAACTATGAAGGATTCTGTTGATCACAACTGTTTCAATAAAATAAAATAAGAAAAAAAATGTTTTGTGGGATGATGGATGGAAGCAAGAGTGAGTGAGATACAAGCCACTTAACGAGATTGGAACCTAAGGAAATAGGTGAATCAGAACAGAAAGCAAGAGAAAAGATTTTTTAAAAATAGTGTAAAATGTCATTGTTTCAAAAGGAATGTCTAGAGAGTAAAGCTCTTTTATATCTCATGTACGTGATTTAGTTAGGAGATTTCAAATGTTGATGGCGAACGATAGGTCTGGGGAAGAGAGGGGAACGGTTGATCAGACCAGTTTCCTGGGGATCAGAACACTGGCACTGAATTATTTTTGGATTAAAGGAAGAGTTCTGCTGAAACAAATCAGAAAAAATAAAAAGGCTGTTTATAGACACAAGCATTATGATCAGTTTGGAAGTAGAAAAGTGAAGCAAATGAAGGTTTCAATTTTTTTGTTGCTAAATTTGAATGTTATAAACTTGGCTTGGTGGAGTGGAAGTTGGGTGAGTTTGTATATTGGAGAAAAGCTGAGAAAAAGATGATGAAGAGAATAAAATGATAAATGCAACACAGGGTGAGCATCAATGGCGTGATCTAAAATCTCACCCTCCCCTTGACACCAATGGGCTGTCCATCCCCAACTACAAACGCCGTCTCATTCTCTATGTGTCTCTGCCTCTGCCTCTGCCTCTCTCTCTCTCTCTCTCTCTCTCTCTCTCTATCTATCTCTCTCTCCTTCTTTTAATCTTTGTGGGGGGTCACACCAGGCAGCGCTCAGGGGTTACTCCTGGCTCTGCACTCAGAAATTGCTCCTGGCAGACACCGGGATGGGGTGGGGGTGGGGATCATAAGGGATGCCCAGATTTCAAACACTGTCCATCCTGGATTCGCTGTTTGCAAAGCAAACGCCCTACCGCTGTGCTATCTCTCCTGCCCCATGACTCTGCTTCTCTTAATTTCTTATTCTCATTATCAGCAACTGAGTATTCTGGCACCTTTATCTTAAATTCCTAGTAAAATGAGAAAAAAAAGTTCTTGATAGAGTCCAGTGGTTAGGGGGCATGCAGTAGGAACCTACCTGGTTTGATTTCGAGTTCCACATGATCCCTGGGCATCTCTAATTGGAGCCCTGCAACCCCAAACGTGTCTGAATTGTGCCAGGTACCTAGGCACTTCAAGACCTGATCAGCACCACATACTTTAGTTCTTGCATAGAACTTTCTACACAGATAGGCCTATGGGTTACCTGAGCAACTTTTGGGGCAATCTTCCAAAATGAGAAATGAGTTGTTTGAGCCTCCCTTCTTTCACCATTTTGTTCTGGAAACCCAATTAACCCCACCAAGTCAGACTATAGTTTCAAGTCCCAGGCCCCAACTGACTTTTATGCATTGGATTTCCCATGACTATCTACTATTTTGATAATTTACTGACATTATTCAGACTTTGAGAAAACATGTAAACTTTTTAGGTTATTCCAAACACTAACACTACAAAACAAATGGAATGCAAAGGGAGAGGTGGTAGTAAGGCTGAGGAAGGACTCTCATGCCCTACTGGGCATTTCAACTTCTCAATATTTCTACATGCTCAGTAGTCTGGCTACTTTCAATACTCATTATTTGAGGAATTTTTTTTTTTTTGGTTTTTGGGTCACACCCGGCAGCGCTCAGGGGTTACTCCTGGCTCCATGCTCAGAAATTGTTCCTGGCAAGCACAGGGGACCATATGGGGCACCGGAATTCGAACCGATGACCTTTTGCATGAAAGGCAAACACCTTACCTCCATGCTATCTCCCGGGCCCCTAATTGGGGAATTTTAATTGGCTGTCATATTGGCCATTTTGATAGTAATCAACCTTTGGCATTTTTCGTCTGCAGAAAGTTTTGAGAACTAGGTGAGTTGTCTTGGGGATGGAAAAGTCTCATCATGCATTAGTCTTTCAGGATTGCAACTCCCATTCTGAGATTTTCAGAGTCCTCAGGAGTCAAACTATTACATCAAACTCAGGTAGGGTTGGAAGTAATTAATTATGGGTAACAAATGATACTCCTTTCAAGGGTTTTTATACATTATGTACCAATAATCAGTGACAATGGAAGACCTTATGTCCGGCCTTTGGATGGTGAACATGGATGGAGAGTTTTTGAAAAAACACCTATGTTTCTTTTTCTTGTCTTTATGGTAGCCAAACTCTTCTCAAATTGATAGATTAGTCCTATAATGAAACTGTGGTAGTATATAGCAGCTGTTATATCTCCCACATTGATCTTATGAATAACTTATTCTATTTTTATTTTATAATGAACTCAAATAATATTTATAATTGTATCTATCATTATTTTTTCAGGTTCATTAGGGATATCTTTTCATAGTAGCCTTTACGTACTTAATAAATATGTTGAGTCAATCCCATGGAACACATAAATAAATAAGAGGAAAAGGACTGAATTGTTTTATGTTATTTATTTTGTTTGTTTTGGGTCACATTCAGCAGTGCTCAGGGGTTACTCCTGGCTTTGTTCTCAGAAATTGCTCGTGGCAGGCTCAGTAGACCATATGGAATGACGGAATTCGAACCACCATCCGTCCTGGATGGGCTGTGTGCAAGGCAAATGCCTTACAGCTATGCTATCTCTCTGGCCCACTATGTTACTTATTTTATTTAATTGGTTTTACTTCTTTCAGTAAAGTATTCATCATGGAGATGTTTAAAAAATTAGACAAGATAATTTTATTAATTTTTGCTCTGTTGCTTTAAAATATGTATATGCATTTGCAACTCATTTTTATTTATATTTCTTTGTTTTTTGTGTTCAAAAATAAACTGTTATTTGACTTGCTGGATATAGAATGATTCCTTTGTTCGCCCTGCATCAGTGTCTGGGCAGCCACAGATAAACACCATGGATTGAGAGAACAAATTGGAGGATCCAATATATATATTTTATATATATAAAATAACAAAACCATGCCAATTTTTATTCAAAAATTGAGTACTTCAAAATTGATTTAAAAATGTCCTTTAGTTTTTTTGTCTAATGACTTTCGGATGTGAGTGTCTATAAAAGAAAATAGGGGCTTAGCCTTCAGGAGAAAATATACCCAGGTGTTTATCTTGAAAAGTTTAGCAACTTGCCTGTGATTTCCTCTCCTCCTGCGTTACCACACACTCATACATCATCTTGCTTTCTCCTTCCCGTTAGTACTGTCCATTCTTGCAAACAAAGTCTGTTAAAGCTTAGAGCACAAGATGCGACTCAAAGGGCTTTATCACATATTTTGCATATTTGGGAAACACTCAGGACATCCCCAGACCTGTGTGGTCTTCCAAGCATAACCAGGTTTAGCTTAGGTGCCACTTTCCACCTCACCCCTCCCCACCCCCGAACAACCAGTCCCAAGCATTGTTGTTTCAGCCAGAACCTTGATTGATCCGAGTTAGGTTCTCAGGCTGAATGAGAAATGACCCCACTGCCAAGGCGATGTTGGGAATGGGACCCTGAATAATAAAAGAAGAAAGGCTCAAGTGAAAAAGCAGCTAGCTGATTATGGGTGTTGTGCTGCTGCCCTTCCACCTTCCGCTCTGAGTGGAGAAGTGCTGGTAGGCAGAGAGTTCCATTAAACTGCTCATCTGAAGACCAACAATTGACTGGGTATTAAAGTGTCTTCATATCCTTCTACAGAGTTCTACTGCATCAATCCATTGCTCAGATAGAAATAACTCTGTACTACAATCTTTGTCCTCCATCCTAGGACCTACTCACCCCCTAAACACTTTTGCTGGAACCTCTCCTTAAAATCTTGTTGGTTTCTAGTAAGCAGAACCAAAGAACCTGGAGTTGAAGGAATGGTTTTAACTTTACTTAGTATTAGTCAATGGACTTACAGTTTTGTTTTCATGGGCAATGGCACATATTACACATCTTTAAGCTATTTTTTCAACCACAATTTGGTATTGGAAGAGAGTGATAAATTGATGACACATTCTCAGCATATAGTCTATATTTTGCAGGAATAGCTTTGTAAATGATTACAATGATAACTTGTAGATAATAACTTGAATCTGCCACATTTTTAAAATTTGGATAATTATTCATGTTTTTATGTTACACTGGTGAAGGGGGTGTCCTTTTTATGACTGAAACCCAACTACAATCATGCATGCAATCATGGTGCTTAAATAAAGAAAAAATAAAAATATACTGTTTTGTGGACAAGAAAGTTTTGCTCAATGAGATTAGCTTATATAATAGAATCCAAGCAAGATTTTTTTTTCAAATTTACAACTCCATTTTAAGTCCAGAATTATGAATAGCTTCTGCAACAGCAAGTCAGTTAACAGTGAATAGCACTGTGGGGTCATACACACATTTTCATTTCTCTTCCTATTATTTAAATTTCAAACTGCTCAAAACTATCTTCAGTGAATTATATGTGACTTTCAAATGAAGTTAAACTGTGCCACACCCTCAAAGTTCCTGCACTTGATATTTTCAGTGCAGGAATAGAAAACTAAAAATGTTTAATCACTAGGAAAAAAATAATAAAATATGTTTAATCACTAGAATAAATGTTTTACTGGCTATAAAAATGTTTTAGTAACTAGAAAGCTTTTTTAATATTTTTTAAATTTTGGAGTCACTCCTGGCTGTGCTTAGGACTTACTTTTGGCTCTGGGATCATGTCTAGCATCTATGTGTCTCATATCTTTGTGTCTATATCTGTCTCTGTGTCTTTATGTCTATGTGTCACTCTTAGATTCGTGAACTGGGGTAATAGTTAACCCTTCTAAGTCTGTGTAAACTCAATGGCAAAACAGAGAAAATAATATCAGCTTTACAGGGATATTTAAGGATAGGCTAGCAAAAATATGTACTCCCGTATTTAATATGTATTTATTCATTTTAGCTCTCCCATTTCTCCCATGAATATGTTTTCCTAGTAATATGAAGTAGGAAATGTTAGATGGAAATGTATAAATATTATGAACTTGGAAGCAAACACTGTCTATTTTTGTGGCATATATTCTGCCTAAAAGCTAGAGAAGCTCATATAATAAGTAGCTACACTGATTCTAAAGTCACCTCTTCCAAGGGAGTTCTGGGAAATCCTTGAATTTAGAGTATTATCTCAGAGAAACGGTGATTTGGACAGAGAAAGTCAGACAGGCTCCTTTTAGAAAGGAACTTAAAATGGTCTTAACACAAGCTCTTAAATTAATCTCATAATGAAGCTGGAACCTTTGACTGACTCACCTTAGTCATCTGCCTTAACTAGAATGAGAATTTTCTCATGTGCTGGTGAGAATTCCATCCTTGTCCTTCATGAGGAAATACTTTTCAAATTGATTTGGGATCAAGCTGTTAACTATGCTTCTATACATGCTGGATGCAAAAAAAAAGAAAAAAAGAAAACGAAAAAAAGAAGACAAGACCTTGACCGGCACTTGTAAATGGTTTAGATCAGAAATATAAAAAGTAGCACTAAGAAATCACAGAAGACTTTGTGTTTAGAGTAAATATGTTTGAAATCATCATCAAGGTATTGATCATCTTCTAAAATAAATTTGGAAGAAAAATGACAGTCAAGTTGCTGTAGCAACTACTGGAGAGTGTAATAACTGTTCTCATTTTATAGCAAATGCAAGAACTAAGAACAGACTCAGCATAACCAGCAAAACTGGAGTCAGCAAAACGTGATTTTATTTTCAATTTCGAAGCTGCTTGTTGGAAAAAAATAATGCTTTCATTCCAACAATAACAAAACCTAGATTTTCAGGGCTTTAATAACTTGGTGGGATTGTGAGGTTTAATTGGATGATCCATGCATGGAAAACTTACTGCAAGACTTAACATTATTCATGGAACAGGACCTTTCTGCATCTGGTCTTGTTTAATAAGAGCAAAGAATTTGGAGTCTAGGAATAAATTAGATGCATGCAATCCTTCTCACAAACTGTCCCAGTGTGATCAGACTGCATACAGAAAAACACATAGCTCTCATTTTATGGTTTATCTAGATGAGAATATGTACATTAATTTGATATTGTTTCCAAAAGACAATAATGCAATATGCTGCTGTTTGTTAGTGTGTGTGCTCTCTACCTGGTTATTACATAAACTTAATTACATCATTTATTTAAAGAAAATAAATCACAGTCATTGGTTTATAGAAAATTACATTATAGACAGATATTAATAAAGGTCAAAATAATTCTTGGTACTTTAACCAGTGATTCCTTAGAAGAGAAATACAGATATCAAAATGATGTATGTACAGATCACAGGAACATAAAAGACTGTCTTTGAAATCACCACAGAATTACAGAAGAAAATAATTGCTTTTTTGCATACAATTGCATATTTACTGCGCCTTAAACAATTTTTTGGTATGAGAAGTATCTTAATTCAGACACATCTAAACTATTGAGCTCAGTAATTATGTAAATTAAGATAAATAATAAAAATGAAAATAATGTCTGCATTAAAAGCTTTTTGAAATATGTCTTCTGGAACCACCTTATTATACATAACAGAGCCATGTCTAGAGGAATGAAGTTAAATAGAAAATCACATTGAAGACACTTCATTTTTTTTCTTAAGTCTGAATGATATTCAATTGCCTTAGTACAAATGAATACATGTGATCATTATCATTTAGATATTGTATTGCCAAAATATTAATTTGGATTTCAATTTCCATTTCAATTAGAAATAACAGAAAAGTTAAAATGAAAATGCCCTGCCACTAAAATATCAACATAAGAAATAGGTGAAGCCATACATTAATTGACACTAGTATTATACCAGTCAAGGTACATGAAATTTTATGTTAGCTCTTAACATCTAGGTGGGAATCTCCTCTATGAAAAGTCCTTTGGCATTTTTATGACTAGTTTGATGGTGGGTGTGGTGCTGGGATGATGTAAACATGAAACGAAAATTAATGGCATTGTAAATCATAGCAACTCAATAACAATTTTTTAAATGAAGATATATTTAGAGTTTGTTCTCCACTCAATACACATTTTATTTTTTAGAGGAAGATTGTGGTCTTTAAGTTACCTTCTGGCTTCAAAACAGCTCAGTACACTCCTCTCTCTTAACCCAGCTCCCAACCCCAGTACCTGCTTTTTATGATTTAAGGTAAAAGCAAACAATAAAAAAAGGCCAGAAATGGATCTCAAGTCAGCACTGCATGTCTTCCCCAGGACAGTGACTCCACAACTAAAATAACAAAAACATATATCTAGTATCCAAAAGAACACCAAGTTTGAGTTATGTTACCCAAACAAATGATTGATTGAAATATGGTGAAATACATTTCCTATTCTTGGACTTTTCTCATTATCATAGGTTTTATACTGAAAGTAATTCTATATAACTTTATTATATAGTTTATTATATCTTTATATTTTTGGCCAGAAACCGCATGGAAAATAAATCTAAAGTTTTAAGAGAAATTAATCTAAGTAAAAGAAAAATCAGTTCTAACTATATGATATAAAGTCATATCTGATTCTGACTAGGTAGAATAGTAACTGTTTTCCTGGGAGCCTGGAGGTGGCGCAGGAGGTAAGGTGCTTGCTACCTTGCCTGCGCTAGCCTAGGACGGACCACGGTTCGATCCCCCCCCCGTTCCCA
>PVKC010016400.1:0-20837 GCA_004027635.1 Crocidura indochinensis
GTTGATATTATATTGCTAACTTTACCCTTAAAGATTTGGAAATTCAGTTTTAATTCATGTTAACATGCTTTGTAAATAGCCAAGGGAATACAGTGGAGACCTAGTCAGACATTCAGGGAGCCAAAATCTGGCTCAACTTGCTTTTTATTCCACAGTCAGAGAAAATTGTGGTGTTCAGCTTTGCCTCTTGGGGCATGTTAAACCACTTTTAATGCTGTCTCTTATTTTCTAACCATATGCACTTTCCACAAGTATCTAACTTGCTGCCTTAGATGAAATCCCAAAGTCTGGCCAAGCTGATGTAAATCTTTATTAAATGGTAAGAAAGAAAAGAGTAACACAGTGCCTCTTTAGTGTTCAGACAGCACACAGTTTAATAGTTGTAGACCTGTGAGTCCCAGGAGAAATTCCAGGTTTTCTTTTTCTAGACTGGTAAACTTCGAGCCATAGATCATTTTCCTACTGACTGCTAGATAAAACGCAACTCAATCTAAATTGACTATTCTCCCTATCTAGTGGAATAGTGACAATATTTATCTCTTTACATAATTTTTGGGGGGGACCATATCTGGAGGTTCTCGGGCCTTATTCCTAGCTCTGTACTCAGGTATCACTCCTGGTGGTGTTCTGGAAACCATCAGGGATGCTGGATTGAACCTGTATCAACCACAGCACAGCAAGTACCCTCTCTCCTGTGCTCTCACTACTGTGCTATCTCCAGATCATTTTCCTGGGGTGCTGAGACATGATTATTAATTCTCAAATAATGCATATGTGTGTAATTGCTATTCTATTAGATAAAACCTTTCATCTGTCAAGCATATAAATTTCCCCAAATCTCAAACCTATATATTACAGGCCATAGACGATTTTTCCAGTTTTATTGACACTTTGTTAGTCCATGTGGTGGATCTCAATAACAAATGACTCTAAAATAACATTAGAAACCCAGATTCACAAGGACTATAAAGTTTTTAATCTTTAGTTTTTCAGGAAAATTGGCTTTTTGTCAATTGTACCATCTGAGCATTCACATATAGTGAGGAATCTTCTTTTGTTGATTAACCTAATCACTATGTGACTGCATTTGGAGACATCTGCCTCTTTCATCTCCTCTGCCTTTATGCTCGTCTTTTGCACTGTTCACTCATTTTTTTTTCTGAAAATGTCTGTTCTTTCTTCTAATTTGTCTTTCTTCACTTGAGTTCAGTGCCAGATCCCAAACTGGAAAGAGTCTCAGGAATTTTTCATTCATTAGGCATTTTCTTCTGAAGAAAATTTCCGAGCTTTAGATATCATTTTGAGAACTGCTCACTGACATTTTAGCACATTCATTGGTATACATGCACTTAGTATAGAAGAGACAGAGAAACAGAGAGGAGGAATGGGCAATTTATGTTTAACATACTTATAAGCAAATGAATATTTGTCGAGACGCCAATTTGAGAAATCAAGTTCTCCAGCCACTGCATCCAAAATGATCTCACTGTCATTTATCTGTCTTGATTTTATAAAAAATAAAAAAACTCATATTTATATAAGGCATTTCTCAGTTGTGGTAAAGACTGAACTTTTGTCCTTTCTTTAGGTTTCACCAGCTCTTAGGGGATTGATAATATCACTGGAATGTGGGATGTATCTATTTCCTGCTGAGCGAAGAGCTGGCAGCTAGAATGATGGTGGCCTTGGATCCCCTTGCCTTCCATTTAGTGGAGGCAGCAGTGAAGTTTCCTGATGGAAGACCCCACATCCCCAGGATTTGTTCACATATTGTTGCTCTGAGCCATTTGTACTTGAGGCTCAGATTTCTGTGAGGATTAGCCAAATGTGTTGGAAGAATGCCAACCATAAAGCTTATGTACAAATATCTAAATATGATATGACAGAATTCTTATTCACAAAGGGGAAAGGTGGACATAGCATTCAGTGAGAAAGCCAAAATACTTAGAGCAATATGACATTTCATTACACATAGATTTGTTTTATTATAATAATGTTAAGATTTACAAATAGGGGCTGGAGGACAGGATAGTGGGCAGGGTGTTTGCTTTGCATGTAGGAACCTACGTTAGATTCTTTTGTAGCCCACATGGTCCCTAGAACCCATCAGGGGGTAATCACTGAGTGCAGGGCCAGGAATAAGCCCTAAGTACAGATGGGTCTGGTCCAATACCAACAAACTCTTAGCGGTGGGGGGGGGCAAATAATGGTGTTTTAAATGTGACATGCATTATTAAAAAACCATTTCTACATGGCTTAGTTATGAAAACGTGAAGAATTCTTTTTGGTTGCTAGAAACTAGTCTGTCTTCAGATTAATAAATTACAGATTATATATCTTACTACTGAGGTCAGAGAACTAGTCTTATCCTTGTCATTTCTTTTTCTTTATCTTTCACATCTAATTGCCTTTTTTTGAAGAGTGGAGGCCACAGCCACCAGAAGTTCTCAGAGCTTAAACTCGGCGTAATTGCTCAGGTATCACTCTGGCAGTGATTGAGGGACTCTATCTGGTGCAGAGATTGAACGTGATTGACTACATGCAAGACAAATTATTTTTACTCTCTTCAACCCCTTAATTCATTCTTTTTTGTTTTTTGGTTTTTGGGTCACACCCAGTGACGCTCAGGGGTTACTCCTGGCTATGTGCTCAGAAGTCGCCCCTGGCCTGGGGGACCATATGGGGCACGGGGGATCGAACCGCGGTCCATCCAAGGCTAGCGCGGTAAGGCAGGCACCTTACCTCCAGCGTCACCACCCGGCCCCCCTTAATTCATTCTTAATTGCTGATTTTACTGCACAAGTACAATCACTATCACCAACTCCTTTACATTTTTGAAAATAAATTTTAATTGAATCACCATGAGAGACAGAAAGTTGTTCATGATTGAGCTTTAGTCATGCAATGTCAAACACTCATTCTTTCACCAGTGCACATTTCACTCAGTCAATGTCCCCAGTTTCCCTCCTACTTTCTACACTCTCCCTTCCCCTCTATGGCAGACATTTTTTTCTCTGTCTCTCTCTCTGTCTCTCTGTCTCTCTGTCTCTCTCTCTCTCTCTCTTTCTCAGTCTTCCCATTTTTCTTTTAGACACTGCAATATTGTTACTAGGAGGAATCTCATATATCACTTTACATTTTTTCAACACCCAATTCTTGTTCAGATTTGATAACGATCAATTATCATTGTCATAATTATTTCTTCTCTGACCCAACTGCACTCCCCTGCCTTCTGTGTCATGCTTTCTCTTATGGACTGGTCCTCCCAGTTCTTGTCTCTATTTTATGTGTGTATTATTACCATTCTATGTTTTATTTTTAGATCCCCAAGATAAGTGTGATCTATTCTCCTTCTGACACAGTTCACTCAGAATGATATTCTCCATATCTATTCATTTATAGACAAATGTCATGGTTTTATTTTTCCTAACAGCTACCTAGTATAGCTACCAAGTGTATCTACCTAGAGTATCTACCATTATGTAGATATACTACAGTTTCCTTAACCTCTCATCTGTTCTTGGGCCCTTGGGTTGTTTTCAGATTCTGGATATTGTGAACAGTACTGCAATGAATATAGGAGAAGATAACTTTTCTGCATAGTATATTTTAGTCCTTGGGATATATTCCCATGAACTGTATTATTTTAGTCACATTGGGGCTCAATTTCTAGATTTTTGAAGAATATCCATATTATTTTCCAAAAAGCCCAGACCAGTTGGCATTCCCACCAGCAGTAAATGAGAGTTCCTTTCTCCAACACAACTTTATCAAGCACTCTTTGTTCTTGTTTTTTATAATTTGTGCCAGTCTATACAGTGTGAAGTGATATCTCATTTTTGTTTTGATTTGCATCTCCCTGGTCATAGTTACTATTTCAATGCCATCTTTTTTTTTTCAGTTTAGACAAAATGCCAGCTTTCCATCAATGATGATGCTTATATTTTCTTTTGGTTTGGGGGCAACACCTGACCAATGATCAGGAGTTACTCCTGGCTCTGCCCTCTCAGGAATCACTCTTGGTGGTGTTCGTAGATCATATGGGATGGTGAGAATTGAACCCATGTCAGTCAAGTGCAAGGCAAGCATGCTACATATTATTGCTCTTGCCCCAAATATGAATTTTTATATATTCAATCACTTAACTTCCTGCTCTACAAGATTATTTAAGTCTATGAGGTCAGGTACCTGCTCTTGTGCTTCTTCCAGCTATTACACAGTAACTTGATCCGTATTTGTTGAGTAGATGAAGAAAGGAATGATAATTTTATAGGGTCAAGTCAACTTATTGAGATCGAAATATTTATTTTATTTTATGCAGTAAGTTCTTTTTAAAATCTTTAGTGAAATATCCGTAATATAAATTACGTATCATTGCAGTAATTTTTAGTTTATTTTTCATTAGGAAAATTAAGGATATTCACAACTTGTATAGCCACCATTTCACCTCCAGAACATTTTTATCTTTCCAAAGCAAAACTCTGAACCTATCAAACTAGAACTCCCTATCTTCCCTTTCCCTGAAACAAACTGCCACTGCTCTACTCACTGTCAATGTATCTGACTATATAGATAGCTCATATTGATGTAATATGCAATGGATATGTCAAGTCGATTTATTTCCAGTGCTTTTTTAATATCAAATCTTGTAAAATTAATCTCTACTTGTGAAAATATCATTTATAATAATTTTTAATTTCGATAACTAAAATTTCTATTCAATCTTTTAGAACTGTAATTCTCTTTCTATAGAACTTATCTTTAGAAGTTATATAATATTATTAGGTACTTTAAGAACATCTGAATCTATTTAAAGATGAGTTTGTCATGAACATTTATCTACTGTATTGTATCACTGATATTAGAAACTTCCCTCTTCCATTTTTAACCTTGTTTTAGGGTATAAAAAAGTTTTATAGTTGGGGGCTTTGAAGAATACATAAAAGAACAAGTCAATCAAGACATTATATAATACTATTTTTTTGTCTTGCTATTCAATAGTGGATGTTCTATTGTGAAACTGCAGTTTGGCTTCCTATGGCACTCATACAAACCATTTTTTTAAATTATAATCTTTATTTAAGCACTATGGTTACCAACATGTTTGTAGTTGGGTTTCAACCATAAAATGTACATCCCCTCCTTCACCAGTGCAACTTTCCCATCAACAATGTTTTCCATTTTTCTCCTCCATCCCACCCCCTCCCTGTTTTCAAGACAAGAATTGTAATCTCTGTCTATCATTCATACAAATCATTTTAAAAAGAAACAGATCAGAACCAGCTGGTGCTTTAAAGTGGAACTTGTAGAGCATTACAAATAAAGGCACTTTTATGATTTTATTATGAAAAGGGTAAGCATATTATCCAAACAACATGACTTCTATCTTCATTGTCCAAACAACATGACTTCTATTTTCCCTGTTCATATGTTGTTCTAGCAAGGGTGGCCAAGAGAAAATTAGGGGAAAATGGAATTAGTAGTGATTTCTAGGACCTCCGGGGTGGGTGGGGCCAGAAATATGTGGTAAATGATTACTTTAAAATGAGATATTTTCTCCCTTCAATAAGATCACTTATTGTTTTATTCCTCATAAAACAGAACACTAAGTGGTAACCATTTCCTTAGCTGAATTGCTACTGCACACAATTGGGTCCTATTATGGTCTGGATCTTGATGAATCTTTTGTCCGCATGTAAGAATCAAAGGTGTACATAAGTTAATAGTTTTTTAAAGTTTTAAATAAACTTATATAATGGTAATACTTTCACTTATGAATTAAATTATTTTAAAGCCAGTGAACACAGTAGCTTAGGAGTTTTTTGTGTTTATTTCTATGCTTTATTTATAAAGCCCATTAAAAAAATTTAATACAGGCAGGGGTGGGGAGGAGGGAAGGAGAGCATTGGTGGTGGGAATGTTGCATTGGTGAAAGGGGGTCTTCTGTTTATGACTGAAACCCAACTACAATCATGATTACAATCATGATGTTTAATTAAAAATATTATTTAAAAATAAAAAATATTTAGCTTAAAAATTTAAATATAGCTAGCTCCCAATATAGTATTAAAATATCATATTAAAATGTGGTTACAACAATACTCAGCTGTACTTACTTAAAGATAAACATTTTATATAATGTAGTTATCAAAATTTTCCTGGAGTTTATATTAATATCAAATCTTATGAAATTACTCTTTACTAGTAGATAGTAGTCTTTATATTGTGAGGGCTCAGAGGGCCCGGGAGATAGCATGGAGGTAAGGCGTTTGCCTTTCATGCAAAAGGTCATCGGTTCGAATCCCGGTGCCCCATATGGTTCCCCGTGCCTGCCAGGAGCAATTTCTGAGCATGGAGCCAGGAGTAACCCCTGAGCACTGCCAGGTGAGACCTAAAAACCAAAAAAAATATATATATTGTGAGGGCTCAGAGAGATGATATTAGGTCCCTTGAACTGCCAGAAATATTCCCTGAGTACAGATTATTTAGTAAGTTCTATAAGCAAGTCCTGAGTAAGGCCAGTTATAGCAAAAAAAAAACTTTTTTAAAGAAATAATATTGTGGGAGTCATATTTAATGGGTAATGGACAATCAAAACACATCATTTTATAGGAATGTACATATTGGAGTGTACAAATGAATTTTATTTTTTTGTTTTTGTTTTGGATCACATTCAGCAATGCTCAGGGGTTACTCCTAGTACACCCAGAAATTGCACCTGGCAGGCTCGGGACCATATGGGATGCCAGGAATCAAACCTAGGTCTGTCCTGGGTCATCTGCATGCAAGGCAAACATACTACCTGCTGTGCTATAACTCCAGCCCCTGAATTTTATTTTTATTTTAAAATATATAGGCTGAATGAAATAACACCTTTTCCATCAAAAAATGTACCCCTAAAGTGAATTTCCATTCTCTTATAATTTTATTGTAAAACGTTTGAATCTATATTAAAATTCAAATAGTATAAAATATATATATTACATTATATATTATATATAATAGTATAAAATATATCCATATACTTTATATATAACTGTTCACTACTAGTATATAATACCCTTCTGTTTGTGAATTATGTGCACATGTTATATGATATACATATATAAATATGCTTGTTGTCTGAATACTGTAAGATAAAAGTGACATACTTCAGAGCACTTTATTTCTAACCAGTAAGGAAGTTTCTATATGTAACTAGGACATCATAATACTCAAAGAATAATAGTTTCAATAAAAAAAATAAAAGAAAATAAACAAAAACAAATGAATAACAGTTTCCACTATCCTATAATATCAAACTCTATAAAAATTTCTTCCATTCTCTGGTTGAAACAATATCAATTAAAATTTATTTATTTTTCCCCCTTTGGTAGGGATTGAACCCAGGACCTTATACATGGTAGTCTTAGGATACTATTGTTGAACTTCATTCTTAATTCCTTTATGTCTTTTTTACTTAAAATAGCAATCCCACTTATGTTTTGAAAGGGAAAATTTACTTTGGGAAAGTTCAGGACAATTGCTTTAGAAAACTACACATTTTGGGTTTTCTAATTATTTCCTTGTAGTATTGCTTATCTTGTTCTTTTCTCAGCCAGAAGTTATCTGGAAGCTTGATTAATATTTGAATACCTTTGAAATAAACTGATAGATAAAATTTAGTACATTATATTTATGGTATCAGGTGATATGAAAGCATTTCAAAGTGGTCTTTGATAATGTATTTTAAAGAAAGATGTGTCAACTTTCAGTATTAGCAATAAAAATTTGATCCATTTGTTTGTGTTTAAGAGTCAAACCTACAACTCATCACAGATACCAGCTGTAGCCTTCTGCAGGAAAGGTACAAGTGTTATTGTCTGATTCTGGAGTGATGTATTGTATATAAGTGTGCTTTGTATGCCAGGAGGGGAAGCTAGGAAATGTGATGCGCTTGATCATTAGAACAGTAGGTGGTCCACTTTCTTTTCTTTCTGTGTGTGTGTGTGTGTGTGTGTGTGTGTGTGTGTGTGTGTGTGTGTGTTTGGGTCACACCCAGCAGCGCTCAGGGGTTACTCCTGGCTTTATGCTCAGAAGTCGCTCCTGGCAGGCTCGGGGTCCATATGGGATGCCGGGATTCGAACCACCATCCTCCTGCTGCAAGGCAAATATTTTACCTTTATGCTATCTCTTCAGCCCCATGCTTTGCTTTCTTATATTTTGATCAGTTATTTTGTTGTGTAGCCTCTGGATTGTGCATAATAGGGCTGTGGAGATAGCTCCAAAGACTGGAACACATCCTTTGCATGTGGGAGTTTTGGATTTAGTCCCCAGTAACCCAACATCTCTGAACCACACCATGAACCACCGAATAATAAGCTAATTAGTATTATATGAGTATTTCTGGATATGGCTCCAATTCAACTTAAAATGAAAAAAATTAAGAACATAATGAAGTACCTTATCTTGAAATGAATACTATTTTATTGATTGGAATGTCAATCCTTCTTGAAAATCATTCGGTTGTGTTGAATAATTTATTTTCTAAGAATAGATTGTCAGGTAAACAATTAGTTGTCTTATAAACAGTTCCTGTTATAAAGGACATAAGCAATCCCCAATAGAGGATAGAAGCTGGAAAAGAAACATACAACTTAGACTTGTCAAAGGCAAAATTGTTTCTGGAAGACTTTTGATAATGTGCTTGCTCAGTACCTCTTTCACTTTTACTGTATCAGATGTCAATGGAAGGCTTGTGGGAAGATAATAAGGGTCATCAGTGCAGGTGGCAGTGGTTTGAAGACATCTAAAGCTGTGAGTTATATTCTGAAGTATTTACAATACCCCAAATCTGGAAACCACCTAACTTCCAAAAACAGATGAGTGCTTAAAGAATATAAAGAAACAATGGAATATGTACACAATGGGGTACTACTCAGTTGTAAGAAAAGATGAAATCAGGAAATCTGCTGCTATGTGTATGGGACTAGAGAAGATCATACTTAGTAAAGTTAACCAGAAGAAAGAGTAACGGGTACAGAATGATCTCTCTTATGTGTATGATGTAAAGAAACATAGTAGGGGAATAACATGGTCCAAAGCAACTGAATTGTAAACGAGTCTATAAAGCTGAGCTTTTCATTGTAGGGATACAAGGAATAGAGGAAAAAATGTACCACCCTGATAATGGTGAAAGGAAACATCTACTCTGTTGGGGATAGGTGAGGTGTGGTGTTGCAATTTGTATATATGAAACCCTATCATGGACAGTATTGTAAATAAAGGTTCTGGAGGGAAAAATTAAAAAGAAATGACTGGAATAAGAAATAGCAGCTATTGTGAAGCCCTTTCTGGCCATGGAACTTCTTTTCCTCAGACTGAAAGTTTTCTGAATTCTTTCCTGGTAAGGGTAAATTGAATCACTTTATATTAAGACCTTAATGTGTTCCAGCCCCCACTTCTTTGGGAGGAAGAAGCACGCTGTGACCTTCTCTATCAAAGAGAAAAGAAGAATTTAAAGGGTTAGAGCTGTAGTATAGGAAATAAGCCATTGCCTTTGCATGTAGAACACTGGCTCTGCTTATGCATTCCACAGCTGGCAAGACCAGGAGTTATCCCTGAGCACAGAGCTAAGAGTAAGCCCTGAGCACAGCTAGGTGTGAGCCAGCACTACAACATTCCTCTTAGATAAAAGGACTTAAAACAATTGGACCCTAATGGCCAAAATCAGATCTCAGGATCTTTCTAAAGTGTGTGGTTTAGTGACTGACAGGAATGACAATACCACCAACAGTACCACTGTATGGTTGGTATTCATTGTGCCACAAAATATTCTTCTTCTATGAATGATTAATTTGCTTTAGAATGAGGTCTGATTACAAATGGAAGTAAAATAATTCTGTGGGCACAGAATTCTAGCTGTAGAGTTGGGAATGAGTTAGGGGCTGGAGGCTGCAGATATTCATTGGTCAAATCCCAAACTTTGGGGCCAAATCTGTTGGGAATGGGGGACAATCTTAATCGCTTAATTGCTCAGAATGGGAACAAGTAGACGCAGCATTTCCCATGAACCAGCCACAGTAGAGTAAGTGAGTTAAAAAACAATTGCAATTTCATTTTAATTTTGGAAAGGTCTGGCCTCTTGCCCTGGTTCATGGAGGTCTTATAAGGAAGTGATTGTTGAGCAATTTGAAAACAGAAAGTATTTTTAATACTATATTTTAGTTGCATTAGGAATAATGATTTACGCTGAGAGAATGAGTCAGACATTACCCAAGCATTGAATTAGGTACATTCTCTGTCTAAAAAAGTATGTAAATTTAGCTTAGCATCACATGAGTGCTATGGGAATAATTGTAATAATTGGATTATTAGTAAGGAATTAGGGGTATGGGCAGAGTTTTCTTTTTATACTGTGGTTAGGCTAAAATTGGCGTAATTTTGACAATTTAATGAAGGACAAGACCAAAGAAAACATATACTGCCATATCAGAATGACATTTGGAAGTCACATTAATATAGCATTAACCTTCCAAGAGATTTTTATTTTGTTAATATAGTTGCTTTATTTAAATATTGTTCATGGGTTTCAGTCATAGAATGTACACCTCCATTTACCAGTGCAACTTTCCACCACTAATGTCCCTATTTCCCTCCCACCCATCACCAACCACCACCTGTATCTAGGACAGGCATTTTGCTTATCTCTCTTTCTATCTCTCTCTCTTTCTCTCTCTCCCTCTGTCTCCCTCTCTCTGTCTCCTTTTGACACTGTGATTTGTATAACTGTTGATGAAGGGTGCCATGCATGTCATTTTATCCCCTTCAGCACCCAGTTCTTGTCCAGAGTGATCAATTTCAACTGTTATTGTCACAGTAGACCTTTCTCTATTCAACTGCACTCACAGCTCAAGAGATTTTTTTAGAGCCAACTCTTTTTTCATTCAGATTATGTTTCTCCTTCTGCAATAAAAAAATTTAATTGAAAATATGGCTTCACAAATACTTTTATGTCCATTTACTAATCTGTACTGTTAAGGGAACTAGCTCTTTTATCTGCTAGATCTTCACTATGATAAGTGTAGAAACGTGTTAAGACGATAGATTCTGTTATTCAATCTATTTGCCAACTATCCAGCATATTTATTGTGACCCAGTGGGCCCTGGAGATGACAAATGAATATTGTTGGAACTAACAAGTGGCATTCTATTTCTTGTGCTTCATATCTAAATTAGAGCAAGAATTCATGGCCCAGGAAAAACCTGTAGAGTTATCTCATTTTATGAAGAAATATTCTAAAATCATGAATCAGTGTGAGAGTCAGATTTTCCTAGCATTTTGAATCGCCTTGATTTTTTTTTCTAGTAATGATTGCATCATATTTGTATCTACCTTGAATCTTCACAGTCTTTGCAATAAGATAATAGTGTGCTTTGGCAAACTGAGGAGGAGAACCAAATGTGAAGAGTGTTGAATAGGGATTGTGGCAAGATTCATGTATCATATGTTTTAAGAGGATTGATAGTAATATGCCAACATCAATGTATCTGAAGTATTTTTACTTTCTCATTAAATGAAGAGAAAAAAGTAAATAAACCTAAGTTTTCTTTGTTGGTATCTAAAATTGGAGGCTTTGTTTTTTGAAAAATAGAAGATATTGCTATGATTTTTTTAGTTTTCTATGCAATATGTTTAGTCACACTTGATGGCTGTTTTATAGTAAGCATTTATTGGCCTAATAATGTATAATGAATGTTATCCATTGTAGTGAATTTAATGCAACTTAAAAGATAGAATATTGAGGGCCCGGAGAAATAGCACAGCGGTGTTTGCCTTGCAAGCAGCCGATCCAGGACCTAAGGTGGTTGGTTCAAATCCCGATGTCCCGAATTCCGGTGTCCCGTATGTTCCCCCGTGCCTGCCAGGAGCTATTTCTGAGCAGATAGCCAGGAGTAACCCCTGAGCACTGCCGGGTGTGGCCCCAAAACCACCCCCCCAAAAAGAAGGAATATTGAATAAATTAAAGAAAATTATTTTTTAAAATAAAATTGGGAGGAGCGGAGCTGTGGTACAGAGGTAGGGCATTTGACTTGCATGCAACTGACCTAGGACAGACCACGGTTCGATCCCCAAGCATTCCATATGGTCCCCTTAGCCAGGAGCGATTTCTGAGCACATAGCCAGAAGTGACTCCTCAGCTCTCTGAGTGTGGCCCAAAATAAGCAAAAAAAGAAAGAAAATAAAATTGGGTCGGAGTGACAGCACAGCAGGTAGGGTATTTGACTTGCATATGGCCAACTTGGGTTTGATCCCTGGCATCTGATATGGTCCTCTGAAGTCTTCCAGGAGTGATTTCTGTGTACAGAGCCCTGAGCAGCATTGGGTGCAACCCAAAAGCAAAACAACAGAAAAAAATATATTTTAAAAGAAAATGATTGAATAAATTATTTTGTAACTTTTTGGGACATTATGTAACAATTGACATCATATTTTGGAATAGTATTTTGTTATTTGGGATAATACTTTTGGCAGAACCCAAAATTGTATATTTTATCATTTTTATTTAGTGCTAAAAAGTACACTAACAAGTAAAATTAAGTAAATTAACATTACCAATTCATTATCAAGGGTTTCTTTAGGTGTTGCTTTTGTTTCCTTTTTTGTGTGGTAGTACCTTTTGCTAACTGACTTAATTGTTTATGAAGTAGAAAAGTACATGATAAATATTAAAATAGAGAAGAAATTCTATATATTAAGGGTGAAAGAATTGTCCTATAGAAGAATGACTCCAGAAATTCACTTTTTCATAGCTGCTATGAATAATTGTGATTTTGTGTAAACCACCTGAGTACTCACTGACTTTATTAGCAGGATAAAATTAGGCAAATATTTTAATCGATAGTTCAAACATTTAACTTTTTTGTTGTTTGCATTCAGTATCTATTGAAGAAAAGCAGATTTTGATGCACTTTGAAGAAGGAGATGGGGGGCATTGGTGGTGGGAGTGTTGCACTGTTGAAAGGGGTGATTTTTTTATAACTAAAACCCAACTACAAACATGTTTGTAATCATGGTACTTAAACAAACATATTATAAATATACATATATAACTTTAATAAGTGAAAATGAAAATAAATCAACAGGATAAATAACAGAGCAAATAGATAAATATTGAAATGTCTGAAGACAGGACTGGAAAGGTGGGTTGCATCAGAGCTGGTAGTGATTTGGAGTGGATAAAGGTCTAAGGTTGGTTTTGGAAAGATCATTCTGATGGCATTTTGTACTGTGTGCATCATGTTTATCCTGCTTGTGTATTACTGGTACTGATGCATATTTGTTTAGTTATTTTATATTGAATTTAGTTGTTTTTATTTATTTATTTATTTTTGGTTTTTCAGCCACACTCGGTGACCTGGTGTGTGACACCCGTTGACGTTCAGGGGTTACTCCTGGCTCTGAGCTCAGAAATTTCTCCTGGCTTGGGGGACCCTGGGGATTGAACCGAAGTCCGTCCTAGGCTAGTGTGTGCAAGGCAGATGCCTAAGGCTTGCGACACCACGCCAGCCCCTGAATTTAAAGTTTTTAATTAGGGGCTGGAGCAATAGCGCAATGGTAGGGCATTTGCCTTGCAAGAGTGTTATCTGGGACAGACCCCAGTTTGATCCCTGGCATCTCATATGGTCCCTGAGCCTGCCATGAGCAATTTCTGAGCACAGAGGTAGGAGTAACCCCTGAGTGCAACCAGTTGTGGCTCCAAAACCAAAATAAAATAAGACATCGTTTAAAAATAGTTTTTAATGAGTTGTTTTTGTTTTCTACAGTTTTAATGATCACTATATTAAATTTTATGGTATCTATATTATTATATAGATATATATTATATGGAGATATAATATATTATGATATCTATATTATCTATATTATTATGGTATCTATATTAAAGTTTATGGTTTCTATATGCAAAATTAATACAACCTTACCACCAATGTACCCATGACCTTCCACCATTGTTTCTATCTGTTATTCTAGTCTTCCCTCTTCCTCTCATTATTTGGTATTGCTTTTGTATTAAAACTTCATTCTTTCTGTTTATGACTAAAACCCAACTACAATCATGTTTGTAATCATGGTTCTTAAATCAAGAATTTATATTAAAAAAACACTTCACTCTACCATGATAGCAAACAATTTGTGAAATCATGAATCTGATATGTTTGTACTATTTAATAAGTCAAATTTAAATTATGACACAATTTAGAAAACAAAGTCATCTAAAATCTTCTTTAATCTCACCAGTGTTGTTTATGACATACTTTGGTAACCACTCCTTTGACTAGCATAAAGGACGATATAAAGATAGAGACTTGAGGTTTTAGTACTTTTGTGTTCTCAAGTATGCCATAATTTGACCCTAATCCTTTTGGTGCAATTGACTTTATGGCTTTTTTTTAAAAAATTAATGTAGAAAAATCTTCTTGAGAATAGGCATTAAAGTAACAGAGGGTTTAGGACAAAGCCCTTAATAACATGTGGTTCATTCTGGCAAGTTAGAAAGATGAATTAGAAAGATCATATGGAGATGGAGTCAACTGCAAAGGAAGAGTTAAGATGAGGGTGCAACAAGGAGAAATGAAGGGAGAATGCACCAAAAGGAGGGTAGCCTGTGGCTATGAGGAGGCTATCCCCAAGTGTTGTCAAGAATAGTTTATTCCCCTGTGTTAGTATTGCAATGAAGCTTTCTTAGTAAGTCACATGTCTCTCTCCCAATAGCTACTCCTAGAAAAAAGAAATTAAAAATGAGAACATAACCCAGTGGTTTCATTGGCATACCCTGTAGTTTCAATAAAACTTTGGAATTCTGTGGTGAAAGGAACTTACTGGGTCATTTAGTACATCGCTACACTCACAGGAAACAGTTTATCTCTACACTCCAAAAATGACATGAGGAAGTGGTAGATAGGAGCCATGAGTATTGCCACAGTCCCATTTCCCTTATCTGTCAAGGCCACACTGTAGAACAGAAGGGGACTGATGGGCCAGATTTCTCTCACTGGGAGGCTGAGAACAGTCTGGCTTTGGTTCTCTCTCTGTGCACTCAGCATATTCCAATATTTATTGTTTCTTGGCTGCTGAATACAGATACACATTTTCAGAGAGAGCAATAAAGGAGGAAAGTAAAATTCTTGCATGGAGTGAACCATATCTTTTGCAGTGGACAATAACCCTCCATCCCCTTTTTTATTTCTTTGCTTGTTGTTTTGGTTTGTATTGTTTCTTGGTTTTGTATTTGAAATACAAGTACGGGGAACATTCCATTTCCTCCCTTCAAGTACTTGCCTTTATTTTTCTCCTTTCTTCATTCAGGAGCTTTTCATAGAATTTTTTCATAGAATTTATAATATATAATTATAATCTATCATAAACTTTCCTAAAACCGGATTTGTTCTTTAATTTTGTTTTGGGGTCACACCTGGTTGGTGATGCTCAGGAGCTACTACTGGCTCTGAACTCAGGAGTCATTCCTGGTGGGGATGGAAACTAGGTCAGACACATGCACAAAAAGCATCCTACCTGCTGTGAAAATAGCTCTAGACCCAAAATTTGGCTTTTAATCCCTAAAGTACCCAGGCAGAAGGGCTGACTCTGTGAGTCAAATCAGTCCTTCTTATTTCTCAAATAACACAAAGCATCATATGCTATTGAATTGGATAGCACATCACAGGAGCATTTTCCACAAGCTCCTTACAACACCATCTTCAATTGGTACAGGAATGAGTGTTTCTATGCCCACTTCGTAGATGAAGAAATGGGAGTTAGGTGCATCATGGTCTATCCCAGGTTTTCTTCCCCCAATTCCCTGAACTAGTGGAGCCAGTAGTTCATGATACTAGTTCTGAAGCCCACCTCCCAGTTTAAAATGAAGCTTGGAGTCTGCTTCATGGCATTTTTGCTCTTTGTTTTCAGATTACAGGACGGGCCCATGTTTTACCGTGGTCAGCAACCAAATGTGCCAGGGGCAGCTCAGTGGAATTGTCTGCACAAAAACACTCTGCTGTGCCACTGTGGGAAGAGCCTGGGGTCACCCCTGTGAGATGTGCCCGGCCCAGCCACACCCGTGTCGTCGTGGTTTCATTCCAAACATCCGCACAGGAGCTTGTCAAGGTAAGTCCTGTCCACAGAGCTGTTCATGGATTCATCTTCTTTGTGCTGGAAAGGCAATCTCTAGTGAAACCGGGGAAAATGGAAAAGCAGTGTAAGAGACATAACTTCACGATTTCACTGATGGCAGGACTCTCCAACTCCAGCCTAGGAGCAGGGTTCAGAGAGAGCTGGAACCCCTGGGGTTTTTCTTGCCAGCAGTTCCCTAGAGGTGTTTCCATGTGACCATAGGATTCTATTTACAGCAAAGCTGTACATTATGGCAGTGCTGTATATAAACACAAAGCCAAACTGGTGAACAAGGTAATTGATTTTCTAATTCTATTTTTCCTTCCTTCAAAATTGTTGGAGAGCCTTCGTCTCATAGGTTCTACTTAGCTGACCTGAAGAAAATTATGCCTCTCTCCATTTTACATACTACATTATGCTTTTTTTTTTTTAAAAAAAAAAAAACGTTTTACAAGTCAGAAATAAATTAGGATTTGTTTCACAGTTTTAAATATCCCCAGATGTTGCCTGCTTGTTTCTTCTCCTGCCTCCCATAGAAACACTTACTCTGTTTTTTGGCTTTTATTCCTGTTCTTCCAGCTGTACAAATTCTTTTATTGTCTGGATGTCTGGCAGGAAGCAGGAGGAAGTGTACAGAGGCAGCTCTGAACTAAACTGATGGGATTGAAAACTCCCAGACTGTATTTGTTTCCTTTAGACATCTTCAGTGCTTTATAAAAATGCTAGTCGCAATATTTTCAGAAAAATATTCAGGGTATGCTTTTGTGAGGCAAATACCTCGTAGTTTGGCTTTGTTCAATAGTTTAATGCTAAGGCTCGGGTGCAGTAAAACAGAACTTGAGCTTAAGTAGTCACACAGTTCTGTGGGTTGCCATTAAATTATGCTTTAGTAAATTCCATTATTGATGAGTGTTTATCTTAGCCTCCAACTTCTCTCTACAATAGACAGCTATTGTATAGCACCCTAGAATGAATTCTTCTAATATCAGAAGCAGCAAGAAAATAATTATATCTCTTGAATTGCAATGGAATAGATAGTACCATTTTATAAAATGAAGGGTGAGTTCAAACCTCCCTTTTCTTTTTGCCTTATTACTTTTTCATCTTTAGAAAATTTTAGTTAGGCCTGAAGAATTATTGGCCATAGTTGTTTTGAAGCCAGCTAGCATTCACATACTCATTCACAGCGAGGAATAAAGCCAGAATTTGAGTGGCCAGCTGCTCTTCCATCAGTCATTGTCAGAGGCTAAGGTGTTAAGAAAATTCTGGGAACGAGAAAATAAGGGAGAGAATTGTTGTCACTCATGGAGTATGCTCTTCATTTCACAATCTGAATTCTTCCAGCATATTCTTTCTGTGTCTTTTTGACTAATGATCCTAGCTTCCGTGGGAAAATTTTTTTCTAAGAAAAAAATTTAAAAAACCATAGAATCAAAATAGTATCTATATCACTTCCAGGAATGAAATTATTTATCTTGATTTCATTGTTGTTGGTGTTTTAGTGAAGAGTTACTGATAAATGAGTTCTTCAAGGAGCTTATTTAGTTCTTAGTCTTATCATGGGGTAAGCATATCCAATGAAGAATATTTATTTCCTCTTAGCCAAAACCTAAAACCTCTAAGACCCTCTTGTTTTGCTTATATCTACAGTCTTAATATCAGGTAGCAGTTTGAGGCCCTTCCAAGTGGTGATTCAAGACCTGTAGGCCCATTCCCAGTGGCGTAAGGGATTGAAGCAGTGTTGGTCATATGCAGGGCAAGCATCATGACCTATAACCTATTACCCTCTCACATAAAATTTTAATAGACATGTTAAATATATCAAAAACAATGGAAAATTCTAGTCTAAAACAAAAGTTATAACTGCTCTAGAATAGTGTAGTTATATTTCAAAGATAGTCATTCCTCTGTGGGGCAAAATATCCCATTTGAAACAGTAAATTATATTTTATCCCAAAATTGATTGTTGGTTTTTTTAATACTTTTTTCCCTGAACGGCAGCTCAAAGACATGGATTATTAGATATTTTAATCAGTAATTATATTCTTGCTTCACACAATAGAGAATAAAACTAAAACACCCATAAGGTTTCCAGATTTCTAAAAGAATACTTAAAAGTTGGACAAAGCACTAGACGACCTCATTGGGAGTTTTTCCTTAGACCAAATTTTTGAGTCATCTGAGTTAAGAGATGGAGAAAGCATGTTTATTATCTTCTGACTGGAAACACTAATTTTGTTGCTGGAAGTTTAATATCTGGGCTCATAAATATTGGGCCACAAATTATTAGGTACTGGGGATAGAGCACTGAACTAAATGTACAAAAGGCTGCTTTCTAGAAACTGTAGAGATAGTACAGTCGGTACTAGATTACTTTGAACACAGCCAGCCCTGATCTATCCCAGCAATACACACAGTCCTCTGAGTATCATCAAGAGTGACTGACCCTTGAGCACAGCACTTGAGTATCCCTACGTATAAACCCCAAATCCTGACCCACTTCTCCCTCCAAAAACACCTATTTTTCTGAAGACCTTGTATTGAAGAGAATTTATTTAGAAAACAGCAAATATTATTACATTTGTTGATGATTTCACCTCTTTGAGTTAAATGAATGAGAAACACTGTCTTTGAGAAAGCAAAGGTGTCAGTGAAGACAAAAGGAATAAGAGAAGGCTTCAGTGAGAAAGTGAGGTGAGAGAAGAGCTGGGTAGGAAGAATATGTTGGAAAGTAGGTCTACAGTTGAGTATTTTTTTTCTGAAGAGGGCTGCATATACTCTGTGGCTGCTCAGCCAGATATTAATACAGCAGCCGAGGTGGCACATTTGTCTGTGAATCTCTTGCTTCACAATCTAATATAGCAAGATTTTTGGTTTTCAACGCTCAGGATCGTTTGCTAGAAGGGAAGGTCGACCTTTTTCATTTTCCTCTGTGTAAACTATACTAGTTATCTTGTACAGTTTTAAATCTTAAGTTACTTCTATTCTAACTGAATTGTTGACTACAGCCAAGAAGTGTCATTCTAGAAAGTCACTGCATTCTAATTCTAGAGGATTTCTTGAATAATTGGTTCTTAACTATTACCCTCTTTATCACTGTATTTTTATTTTCAGCAGATATATAGCAAAATCCACAAGTTATATTCTTTTTAAGTGAAGAAAGAAGAAAGGTGGGAAAATAGAGAATATTTAGGACTTTTTTAGTATAAGTTTTAATTGTTTACACAATAGTTAAGTATTAAGTTTAATTTATTTTATATGTATAGTTATAAGAAATAGTTTTTCACCCATTTTAAATGCTCTTAGGTAAATAATTTATTAACAGAAATACAACAAAATAATGTAAAGTTGTATACAAAGGATCACATATTTTTTCTGTAAACAATTTTATATGACTCTTGCTCTCTCTATTCTAAAATCTGACAGATGTGGATGAATGCCAGGCCATCCCTGGACTGTGTCAAGGAGGAAATTGCATTAATACTGTTGGGTCTTTTGAGTGCAAATGCCCAGCTGGACACAAATTTAATGAAGTGTCACAAAAATGTGAAGGTAAGAAATATCATGCTTTGCATTTAAGGGATAGAGGAATGAGCAAAACCAGGACAATGACAAGCATTTTTGCAAATTTTCTAAATCTTTCTGTCTTTGTCTTTCTTGTGAATATGTAAATATATAATATTCTTACCAGGAATAATAAACTCTTTTATTTAACCAGAAAATCCCTGCAGCTTTTTCCACTTCCATAGACACAAAGTAAGAGGCTCATCTGAATCAAATTAAATATTAAAACATGAAATAGTTTTGAACCAATATTTGTATTAAAATGTTCAAGACACATTTTTCTGTATAATTCTTCAGACATGAATTTAAATCTGTTACATAGCATTCAAAATTATGTATCTTCTAATGTTTTCTTAGTTAAATTTTTTGAGAAATATATTACCTCACATTTATGTTCCTTAAACAAGTTTAGGATATTCTATTCTGTCTAACAGGTGAAAATCATTTTATTTTAATCAAAAAATGATTCAAGGGGGCCTGAGCAATAGCACCAAAAGCACAGGTTGTAAGGCATTTATTTGCCTTGCACACAGCCGACCCAGGTTCAATTCAAACATCCCGTATTGTCTCCCAAGTGGGTAGAGTGCTTGACTTGCATGCAGCTGACCTGGGTTTGATACCCAACATTCCATAAGGTCCCCGGTTCTATATGGCAGGTATTACTGCCAAGAGTAATTTCTGAAAGCAAAGCCAAAAATAACCCCCAAGAACCACTGAGTTTGACCCAAAAAGAAAAAAAGGGGAAATTTATGTACTTATATTTAGTGTATAATATGGTGATTTCTTAAAATTATGTTTACTTTATAGATTTGGTGTATAGGGAATGTGTTCTTATTAGTCATTTAGATGCCTAACTTTCAAGTGTAGTAAATACTTTATTGTGTGAGGGTAAACTGTCTAAAAAATAGTAAGTTTCAGCTTCCTTTTTGTCAGTGAGTATGGGTACCTTATATCTATATAAAAAACAACAACAACAATTATGTAATGGCATTTTCAGGGCTACTTCTCTTGCCAAGCTCAGTAGAAAAGCTTTTATTTATTTCTCAATCTGTTGATGTATGGCAGTCAGACTGGACACGCCCTTTGGGTAACCCCACTGAATGACAGTTGAACCTGGACA
>PVKC010016401.1:0-20837 GCA_004027635.1 Crocidura indochinensis
AACTTCCTTTTCCCCTTGGTCTCTCAAATCGATGATGAGTACCTCTAGAAGGACTCCGCCCATTTTTGGCATATTTGATTTTTCCCCAGTTTATCACTTTTCTCTTAATCAAACAAAACCGCATAACTAGAACTATCTAGTCCCACCTCCCAGTTAGAGGGGGAAATAAGGGAAGTACCAAGACCAAACAAGTATAAGAACACTAAGCTGTAAGCTAGGCACAGAGGAGACCACCTATTTTAGCAGCCTCAAGGGAGAGGGAGGTGGATATGGGTGGTAGGATGGGAATGGAGGTGGAAGGAGGACAATTTGATACGGGAATCCCCCTGATTTTATGTTAATATGTACTCAAAATATTATTGTCAACAATATACAAAAAAAATAAATAAATAAAGTACAAAAAAAAGTTCTTGGTATTTAAGTTTCTGTAATGCAATGATAGAATACCTATCTTTTTAACAATGTTCATTTCCTATTATCATTTTTCTAATTTCCCTCCCTTCCCCCTTATACTCTAGCCCCCCTCTCTCTTTTTCTCTCTCTCTTGCTCTCTCTGTTCCTCTCTGTCTCCCATCTCTCCCTTTCTCTCCATCTCTTTCTGTCTCTTTCTCTCCATCTCTCTCTGTCTCTTATTCTCTCTACCTCATTTTTTTCTTACGGGCATTGTTGTAATGTTATTGAAAATGTTTTTGTTTTTGTTTTTGTTTGTTTGGGTTTTTTTTGGGTCTCACCCGGCAGTGCTCAGGGGTTACCCAAGTTATATTCCTATAAGTGAAATTGTTGAATAATATAAAAATTGTTTTTAAAGTTTTTGAGGAATTCATATAGTTTAATTAAGAATTCAGGGGCCCGGGAGATAGCATGATGGTAAGGCGTTTGCCTTTCATGCAAAAGGTCATCAGTTCAAATCGCGGTGCCCCATATGGTCCCCCGTGCCTGCCAGGAGCAATTTCTGAACATGGAGCCAGGAATAACCCCTGAGCACTGCCGGGTGTGACCCAAAAACCAAAAACCAAAAAAAAAAAAAAAAAAAAAGAATTCAGACACGTCTACATTTCTACCAGAAGTGAATGAGAATTCCCTTTTCTTGTATCCATGCTAACACCTATTTTTCTTGCCCATTTTGATGTGTGCCAATCACCGAGATATGAGATGATTTGTTGTTGATGATTTACATCACTCTGATGATTAAATATGTGGAGCATTTTTATCTGTTTTTGGGACATCTGAATTTCTTTTCAAAGCTAGTTTTGTTGATTTCTTCTAGAAGTTTATATCCTCATTCTCATTTGATTTCAGGAATCTTTTTATGTCCTCTTGATTTCCTGGATGATCCATGGTTTTTTCAGTAATGAGCTATTTAGTTTCCAGGTGTTGGTTTTATTTCTCCATTTCTGTTTGTGGTTAACTTCTATTTGTAGTGTTAGTGGTATGATAAGATAATTGTATATATTTTTATTCTCTTTATGTAGCTTAAGTATGTTCTGTGTCCCTTTATGTGATCTATTCTGTAAAATGTCCCATGTGCATTAGAGAAGATTGATTGGTTTTGCATGGGTGAAAACAATATATATATATATACATACATATATATATATATATATATATATATGAGAGAGATCTATATATAGTAGAGATAGATATAGATATAGATCTATATATGTAGATATATCTCTATTTTTATTTTCTCTCTCTCTCTCTCTCTATATATATATATATATATTAAACCCCTCTACTATTTCTTGCTTCAAGAAAATATTTTCTTTTTGAGATTTAATTTAGATCCTAACTGAGAGGTGAATGAGTGGTATTAAAGACTCTCCATATGGGGCCCGGAGAGATAGCACAGTGATGTTTGCCTTGCAAGCAGCTGATCCAGAACCTAAGGTGGTTGGTTCGAATCCCGGTGTCCCATATGGTCCCCCGTGCCTGCCAGGAGCGATTTCTGAGCAGATAGCCAGGAGTAACCCCTGAGCACTGCCAGGTATGGCCCCAAAACAAAAACAAAACAAAACAAAACAAACAAACAAACAAAAAAAACCTCTTCATAGAATTGTGCTCTCAAAGTCTTACTTAAAGTATATTAGAAGTTGTTTGGAATATTTTGCTGGTTCCTCATTATTCAAAGGGACCCTAACGATTCTAATGTTGGTTTCCATCTAATTAATCTCAAACCTCTCTTCTTATATAGATATTAACATTGAGTTATTTCACCTTATTTTTTTGTTTATATATTATCTGCATTTCACTTTGAGGTCACTAATCTTGTCCTTAGCAGCCATTACTTTGTTTCTCAGACCTTATCACGAACTTTTCATTTCACCAACCAAGTGATCAAGTTTATCAGTTCTGACATTTCTGATTGTATTGTTCCAATTTCTACTCACATATTCTATTATGTTTTATTGGTAGTATTTCCACTGCTTGTTTGTTTGTTTTTTAAGTCATTGAACATACAAAAAATATTTTCACTCTGCAGTGTGTTTCAGAGATACTACATAAGGGGCTATCACTAATTGTGAATGGCCTTTGAAACGTTCCAATTTTGGATTTGAGTCTATGTATTCTGGCAAATATTGTCACTTATCCTTCACTTGTGTGCTTATATAATCTGTCCTTTGCCAGGGACTGGTTTTTACTAAAAGATAAAGCAAGCAAACAAAATATCCTGCTATATAATTAATTGATGAATAATATTTAAAGAGTATAGCAGAAAAGGAAGTGATAAGATAAAGAATGAATGAATGAATAAAGTTGTTGCAGATGTCCTGTGTCTCGGCAATTCTAGTGGGGTGGAGTCCTTCACGAGAAGAAAGTGGCAGCATGAGAGGCCAAACAAGATAATGTCAAAAAAATGATGACTACACACAGAGTATGTAAGGTCAATACATCTGGCAAGAATAAATGATCAGTTTATTTAAACAGGGGTATTTATAGGGGTAAGCCTGTCACAGGTGTCGAGAAGGATGTTTAACCTAATAAGGCAAAGTTAATTGCAAAAGGAAAGGACACACTCAGCAGTTTTTAACAATCAACCTCAAATTCAAAACAAAGATTATGAAAAAGTAGGAAATATATAGAAACTTGATCTTCACTGAGCTGGGCTCTATTATAAGGGGTTTTCTTGTAATCTTTGGTGCTGGAATTTCTGAGCCAAATTATTTGTTAGAGACCATAATATTTCCTGAGATTTACTAAGGAGAGATAGCTAAATGACCAAAAATGTAATGCCAAGCATCTCTTTGGGAATGTCTCAACCATCCACGCAGGGGAAAAAAGGCCTCCACAGTGAGGCTTTTGAGGAACCCCGTGGGGGTTATTTCAGTTCACCCCACCAGGAAAATCTGAAGATACATCTGGTAGGCTGAACTCCCTATGCCGTGGCATAACGTGATATAAATGGTGGTGGGAATTGCCCTGGTTCATTGTCACTATGTACATTAAATATTACTGTGAACAATTTGTGGTTCACTTAAGTCTCTATAAAATTTATTTAAAAAAATAAATGCCTTGCATGCAGCAGACCTAGGTTCTTTTTTTTCTTTTTTTTTTCTTTTTGTTTTTTGGGTCACACCCGGCAGTGCTCAGGGGTTACTCCTGGCTCCATGCTCAGAAATTGCTCCTGGCAGGCACGGGGGACCATATGAGGCACCAGGATTCGAACCGATGACCTTTTGCATGAAAGGCAAATGCCTTACCTCCATGCTATCTCCTGGGCCCCAGACCTAGGTTCTATATGGTAACATATGGTCCCCTGTGCTTGCCAGTAGCAATTTCTGAGTGCAGAGCTAGAAGTAGCCCCTGAGCATCACTAAGTGTGCCCCCCAAACAAAATAGAAAAACAGTTATGATCAGGTATTTGAGTAGACAATTGAATGATAAGGGACAAATACTATAAAATTTTAGCAAGGCTGTTTCCAAGAGAAAAAAAAATAAGTCAATGGACGTCCACTGTCTTCTCTGTATGGTTAACATTTCAAAAATGGCAAAATACTATGAAAAAATTGACACATTACAATTTTATATATTATATTATATTTCAATCTGCTAACATGACTGTATTCATACTACTGTTTTCTCTCATTTATGTTATCACAATGCTTGCCCATTTTTTCTAGCTCCTACATATAAGTGATTTCTAGTCAGCTGGTATTTTTAGATTCCTATTTTTTGCTAAAATTTCAGTTAATATTTAAAATGGTATTATTTTGGGCCCGGAGAGATAGCACAGCGGCACTTGCCTTGCAAGCAGCCATTCCAGGACCAAAGGTGATTGGTTCGAAACCCGGTGTCCCATATTGTCCCCCGTGCCTGCCAGGAGCTATTTCTGAGCAGACAGCCAGGAGTAACTCCTGAGCACCTCTGGGTGTGACCCAAAAACAAAAAAAATAAAATAAAAAAATAAAATAAAATAAAATGTTATTATTTTAAAAGCAGATCAAATAATATGAAATTAATGTTCCATGTATTTCCTAATGACCCATGCATTTCAACACAATAAAATAAAAAAAAAATCCGTTTTATGATGGTGTTCTTGGATCCTTCAAAGGTCTTTGTTGACTAATATTACTCTTCCCTTTGTCCCTAGTAACATTTTTTTTTCATTTTGGGTAATAGAGTTGAAGTTACTCAGAGTGAATCTTGGCTCTGCACTAATAAAATTGGGGCACGGGAGATAGCATGGAGGTGAAAATTACTCCTATTGATTTGTGGGGCTGCATGAGATACTGCAGATAAAACCTGGGGGGGTCAAACTTGATGGGTCTCTTCCAAGACTAAAGCTCTACCAGGTGCTAAATGCTCCATCACTGATTAATCTAACAATTCAATTCTTACATAAAGATAATAATTTATTATTTGACTTGAATTCTACACTGAAGACATCTATATACCTCAACATTAGGTCAACTTGTACTGAAAATACTGTCTCCTTTTTTATACTTATTTTCTATATATGGAGACAAATTGAAGATAGTCATCATTATTGATACTAGTTAATAAGTACAACTTTCTTGAATATTTTTCAAAATTAAAGGTTACTATATTCTATAGTAATTATGACTTTTTTCACTCTCACTCAATTGGCTCAGTAATTTTAATATCATGTGTTGCTGTATTTTCTTACATTAAATCACATATTTGACACAAAAGTACCAGATAATACCATTTGAAACTGGTATTATCTGATATCATTTTACATTAATAAACACTACATGTGAGAGATATTTTGATTCACAAAAACAATTTGAATTTATAAAGAGAACAATGCCTCAAATGACTAACTGCTAAAAATGGCTAAAGTAGATATGGCAGAAGCAAAGTTTGGTAAAATACAAAAAAATAACTTCAGAGCCCTTCAGCATGCAGTTAACAGATTCCAGTAGAACTCCAAAAAAAAAAAAAGAGAAAGTGTATCTCTCTACTAATAGGTCCCTCTGTGACTACAGAGGGCATGTATACTAGGGACAAAGAATAAAGAGGAGTCACTTAGTTCCTCTGTCCATATACCCTGCAGAGCTTTCTTGGTTCACAATTTTCAAAACTTTCTTCTATACTTCTGGATATTGCTTTCCCTAGGGAGGAAAAGTACATCAAAACAGTAAAAAGTTAGTCAAGTTGTTTGAAATAGCATTTTTTAAAAGAAAGTGTGCACTAACAATTTAATAAGAAGAGGGCAGGTAGCTACAACACTTGAGGAAGTATCCATAATACTCTACAGGATTTCAAAAGTATAGTTTGTTCTTTATATATGGGTAAAGGGAAAAAAAACTAAACAAAAGAAACACTATCAATAAAATGAATCTTGTAGAGTTTATGTAAACATTTGTCTGACATTGTGTAGTCATTTCCCAGACTTGAAATCTTGTTCAAAGGTCCATAAGGAAAAATATGTGAAACTACTTTCCCTTTCTGTCTATTATTTTGATAACTTGTTGTATTGATGTATCTTGAACAAGAAATATCAATATCTGAACATGTGATATATAAGAATCTCTAAAGATTAGGGGTATATTTTGGCAATTTAAAATTTAAGAAAATTGCCTTTGTATTCACTGAAGACTGAAAAGCATTCTTACAGTAATATTTTTGTAGAGGTTGTTAGATTTATATTTGGAAAAATATTTGTTATAAAACTGTTTTTTTAAATGATTGCATCTACTTTTCATTCTATATATATTTGTGTATTCCTAACCATTCTTAAAAGTGCACGTATCTTTGACATTGGGGTATATTTGTAAACTCACATGCTAGGCCTGCCAAGTACCACGTGTTATTTATGAATGCTATAAAGCACCTCCCCAAGCACTGGAGGGCAGGGTCTCAATGGACCCAGGTTCCAAGGTTCAAACAGTCTGCACTATCTGACATTAATAATAAATTGCTGCACCAAATTGGCCACATCATTCCATGATATCTCTTCTAAATTACATGAATTGGAGTCTAAAAATGAAGATTCAACAAGAAATGTTCTTAGATACTTTTCCATTTTTCTTTTTACCTATTATTATTCTGTGAAGTTTTCCAGTAATGCATATTTTATAACAAACAATTCTGATTTTTTGTTCTTTCAGTTGTCTTAACACTTCAACACTGATTGATTTTTTTTTATTTTCACTACCTGAATAGACAATTTTGTTTGAGATTTAAACTCAATTAAAACTCAACTGCTTTCTATTTTGCTTATTTTATTTATTTGAAAATATTTAAATACATATCTATTTATTATCTGTGCTAGGAGGAATGATTCTATGTAACAAACTGTCATTTAAGTCTAATCTAAAAAGGGGTATTCAATTGAAAAAATATTATAATGTTACTGTCTAAGTTTTCATGGTTTACCAACTTACGATTTAAGCTGAAAGTCATTATTTTCTTTAAATAAAATGTCTTGAACTAATGCAAGCCTATACACAATTAGGAGAGTTTTGTTTGTTGTTTCTTTGGTTTAGTATTTTGGCACCACCTGTCTATGTTCAGGGGTTACTTCAGGCTCTGTGCTTAAGAATTACCCCCTGGAGGTTTTGGTGAGTCATATTCGGTTCTGCGAATTTTTGTTGTTGTTGTTGTTGTTATTTGTTTGTTTTGTTTGGGGGCCACAGCCAGCAGGGGTTAGGCGAAAATCGCTCCTGGCAGGCTCGGATGCCTGAAATCGAAACACTGTCTGTCCTGGGTAGGCCGCATGCTTTCACTTGCAAAGCAAATGTACTACCGCTGTGCTATCTCTCTGGTCCAGGTTCTGGGAATTGAACCCTGGTTGGCTAAGTGTGAAGCACAGACCATACCTGCTGCAGTATTGCTCAGGCCCCTAAGAAAGATTGTTCTGAGAATCCTATTAAATAGTACCCAGCTGAATCAAAGGCCACTACAGCCTATTCTTAACCACCATGTCCACCCAGGTATAGACAAATTTCATGACTTAATTTTTCTTAACAGCTACATTGTGTAGATGTACCACAATTTCTTAAACTTTTCATTTGTAGTTGGGCACCTGGATTGTTTCTCATTTCTGGCTATTTTAAGTAGCACTGCAATGAACATAGGAGTGTAGAGGGCGTTTTTTGGTATTATATTTTTGTGTTCCAGGGTATATTCCTAGAAGTGGTATTGCTGGGATATATGATAGCTCAATTTCCAATACTTCTCCATATTTTTATCCCAGAAAGACTGGACTAAATGACTTTCCTATTCGCAGTGAATAAAAGCTCCTTTCTTCTCATATCCAGGCCAGCACTGGATGTTATTTATTTATTTATTTTTATGTGTGTCAGTCTCTGTGCTGTAAGATGATACCTCATTGTTCTTTTTTTGTTTTTTTTTTTGTTTGTTTGTTTTTGGGTTTTTGGGTCTCACCCGGCAGTGCTCAGGGGTTACTCCTGGCTCCATGCTCAGATATTGCTCCTGGCAAGCACGGGGGACCATATGGGGCACCGGGATTCGAACCAATGACCTTTTGCATGAAAGGCAAACGCCTTACCTCCATGCTATCTCCCGGGCCCTACCTCATTGTTGTTTTAATTTGCAGCTCCCTGATGATTAGTGATGTGGAACATTTTTTCATGAGCCTTTTGGCCTTCCATCAAATGTGTTTATAACATCTTCCAAAATTTCAAGTAATATCTTTATTCCTTAACTATTATTGTCTTCTTTGAACTTACTAAAGATTGATATAATTATTGGTGAAAATATCTTCAGTCTTACTTTATTTTTAAATTCTGTGTACTAGCATATTTTGAGTTATTGTGTTCTATGAGGCTACCTCAACTAATAAAATAAAAAAATCCAGATATGAAAGCAGTTATATAATATCAGTAGCATACATTGTGTTACCAAAAGAGGGATCCTGTTATATTCATTAAATATTCAAGAAAGAATTGCTACATTAAAAAAAACTTATGCTCTATTCACAAAAATATTTTTACCATATGTATATTTTAAGTAAAATTAAATGTTCTTCATTCTTTTAAGACATAAAATTATGGAAATCATTGAAATAGTTAGGCAGGTACAGTGCTGAGAGTCCAGCAGTGTTTTGAGGGATCATGAGATGACATGAAACAGTGATAACTTTTTGTTTTGTTTTGTTTTAGACTATAGTTTGTGAGGCTCAATAATTAATCCTGGCTCTGTGCTCAGAGATTACTCCTGGTAGGTTCAGGCAACCATGTGTGATGTTTGGGATTGAACTAGGGTTGGCTCCATGCAAAAGAAGAGCCCTCCCCTCCCCTCTGTGCTAGTGCTCTGTCCTGGGCACAGTCATATTTTTAACTCAATTAATTATAACTGAATGAAGAATGTTTAAGAAAATTAGTGTTATCCTCAAATAAGATATTTATTATAAAATAAAATAATTTATTACTATATTAAATAAATTATAGATGAAAATCACAATCAACTTAGAGATGCTTTATTTCCACTTGTTTTTGTTGTCTAGTTAAATATGTTCAAAAGATATAATTTTTCATTTATAAGCCTTCTTTATGTAAACTTAAAATAGTGGAAATTCCTAACTACTAATTAGTTCTATGTTTAAAAATCATGAATGACTGGGATATATATCAATGGGAGAATTTTAATTTATAAATAAGTAGGTTCTGGATTTGATTTGTAAATGATCACAACCAAAAGTAATTCTAGTAAAAGTAAAATAGGTTTCTATTTTTTCCGTACATTTGAAACAGAGTCAAATAATAATATTGTAAAACCAAGGGAGCAACTATATTTTTCTGTAAAGAGAAACAATTCCTTTTGATATATAAAAAGAATTTAGTACATTGATTTCTAACTTGTCTTCCACCTCTTGAATTTAAGTGAAGCTCTGAGACTAATGAAAACAGAAAGACATGACCTTGAAATTGATGAATCAATTGACACCACTCTGGAGCAATGCATCTGGACCTAGACGATGGTTTAATGCTTGCTAGAAACACAAGCTTACATGGGGCTTGATATTTATGCCAATAATTTTTCAGAAAAATAATGCAATGATATATTCTTGAATAAGCTAGAACTCTTAATAGTTAGAGAACTTTTTAACATTAACTATTGTAAATCATAATTAAAAGGAATGTAACTTGATCCAACATATAACATAGACATGCAATTATTAAAAAAAATGAATTATTCAGTGTAAGATGTCATCTAGGATTAACCCAAAACAAAGTCATTCCCCTGTTTTTCTCTTTCCTTAAAAGCTCTCCTTTTGATATGCAAAAGCCAACCTGAATTACTAAACTTTACCCCTCCTGGTGAATGCATATTGATTTAACAAAGAGTGCTCAGGTTTTGCGTGCTCAAAAATACCATGAGGCAAAAAGGCACTGACTCCATAATTCTCCCCTGACTGGCTTGGTTTATTAATCATTCACAACTGCTACCTCAAATAAATGCATCTAGGAGTAGAAATACGGTGCCTAGGTGGTCTCACAACTCTGAGGATTTATTTTACAACTGGTGCTTGAACAGTGATCCAGGACTAGGAACCCAAGAAACACAAAAAATGGTGAGTAAATTGACTCTCTTTGGTGGATAAAAACCATGATGGCCTCTTTCAATTGGACAGAGTGTGTATTACTCTTCACCAGAACATTGGTGCACATGGTCTGTCTCTATTTTGTTGTGGTAGAGGCTCCATCAGTTGGTACAGAAGCAGGCAGGGATGGGGAGAGACTTAAGACTCTGATAAGAGTCCCATAGGTCAAAACCCATCACCTTCTTCTACCAAAGATGCTTTGTGTGAAGACCTCAGTCCCCCAAACTGCATCAGTTTATCAAGGTCACTTCTGGAGCAGAAGACAAAAAGAAAGTCTGATTTGAGGAGAACAACAGCAGGGAGATGTACAGATTTCCCTACACAAGGTTTGAGCTCAGTTTCCAAAGGACTTTCCATTCCAAACGACATCTACTGAAGAAGGAGATGATGGAGGATCTAAGCCCCTCCAAAGGCCAGCTAAGGAGAAGCTGTTTTCAAAACCTGCAACTTTCTTTTAGGTTAATCTCTTGATACTATTTGCATTGGTCATTATATTGCTGGTTAAAATGTTTTCTGTAATTACCTGTATAGATTTTAATAATTACTCTTTTGTACTATGCCCCATTACAGAAAAAAAAATTTATTTTGGGTCACCCTTTCTGATGCTCAGGGGTTACTCTTATGCACTCAGAAATCGCCCCTGGCTTGGGGGTACCATATGGGACACCGGGTATCTAACTGGTTCATCCTAGGCTAGCGTGTTCAAGGCAGACACCTGACACCCTGTGCCACCATTCCGGCCCCTGCAGACAAAAAAAATTTGTAACAAACTTTATTGTGGTTTAATATTAGTTTTCATATTTTGGGGAGTGCATAATGTTGTTAGAGTTTTAATAGTTCTCATCTATACTATACTAGTGAATGTTTCCCAATTGCTCTGATGTTTGATTGTGTTTATTATAGTATCTAGCAATTTTATCTAAAATATATATCTTCAAAGATACTTTAATGTCTTTTTCCACAGAAGTCATTGGATAATAATCTTGAATGCTATAGACCCTTACTACAATGCTAATTGTAAGAGTATTTTAGCAAACTTACTTTCAAAACTACATATATATATATATATATATATATATATATATATATATGTGTGTGTGTGTGTGTGTGTGTATGTAGAAATATTCTTGTGATCTTGTTTAGAGAAGTTTATGTAAAAGAAACTTTGATGCTCTAGATTTGCATTACATGGCTCTGTGTAAGAATAGTACTAGCCTAGGATGGACCACGTGGTTCGATCCCCTAGTGTCCCACATAGTTCCCCAACCCAGGAGCGATTTCTGACTGCATAGCCAGGAGTAATTCCTGACTGTTACTGAGTGTGGTCAAAACAAAACAAAACATACAAAAAGTATTTTTAAATTAAGTGTATTTGCAGAAGAGGTCTATAAAAACAATTTTGTATTATGTATAAAACAAGGATTAGAGAAAACTGATTTTTTGAGGAAATATATGCAAAAACTAACCTTTGAAACTTTTAAAGCCACCTTTTATGCCGCCTATGCCAAAAAACAAAACAAAACAAACAAACAAAAAAACCCCAGCAACTTGTGAAGCTCTGATCTGGGGTTCTCAATTCCAGTAGAGAATAGTAGAAAAAAAACTTCGGTAGATTTTCACTCTCTTCTTTGGGGAGGAGGGTTGTTTTAAACAGAAAGGGTGGAATTGTAAAATGACAGTCAACAATTAACCTTAAAAAAGGCATTACTCCATTTTCCTCTTTCCTTAAAATCTCTGCTTTTGATATGTAAAAGCCAACCTAGATTACTCCACCTTCCATCTCCTGGTGAATGGGTATTAGTTTAATGAGAAAAGGTCAGTTTTTGGTTTGGTATGCTCAGAGATATTATTAGGGGAAAAGCTACTCACTCCATGACACTCTCTTGACTGGCTTGATTTATTAATCCTTTGTTGCTACGCTGCCTTTTCAGACCCATTTGTCTGGAGTGCTATCTAATATCAAAGAAGGCCAGACTAAACTATTATGAATAGCAATATAAATTATGAATTTATATATTTTGTGAATTATACCACCTAATTTCCTTTAATGGTTCTTTTGTTGATTATACTTTGACAGAATTGTAAATAATTATTATTGGTATTGACCTTATATGGATAATTTTGGAATTAGCTAATCAGTATATTGTAGAACTCGTTTTACATGTAGTATCTCCTCTCCAAATAACTGCCATTCTCTTCAGTCTGATCATTTCACTTCTAGTAAATATAATGACACACATTTATACCAACATTAATTCACTTAATATAAGTCTAGAAAATACTAGACCATTTTAATGCAAAGCCTCGAAAGTATTTTCATTCAATGAGGAGTTTAAGCACTATAAAGTATCTAAAATGGTATGCTCAAAACTGTGATTATAAAATAGAAATCAATTTAAGATGTAAATAACCCTTCCTTGACCTTATGTTTACATATTTTCATGGGTTAGCCCAGATTCTCAGTCACCAAACAGATTTTAAAAACTCTATCCTACACCGATTTAAACAGTTCCAGAATTCTTTAAACAGAATGTGCACTTTGGAAAGTTTTACCTGCCTTCCCATAATTTTAGATTTAACTTCAAAAATTCCTTTTGATGTCAAAAATCCTCAATTTCCCACATCGTTATTGTAGATTTCCTTCTTATTAATGTTTAAAAAAAAGTAGAAAGTTTCTTCTCCAGTCAAAAGTCAGCATGGCTCATGCATTTCTTTCACTCTTTTATTACAATGGTTCATCCAATCATCTCCCTTTCTGGCTATTGAGTTAAATATAAATAGTTCTGGCATCCTTAACAGGAGAAAAATAACAAAACTTAAGGAAAGAGTTTTTCTTGCAAGGCTAACTTCAACTCTTTAATGTTTTCCAACCAAACTCCAAATTCATATAAACTCTTATACTTCTGTTGAAACCATACCATTATTCCTTCCCCTATGCTGAACCTCCCTTCTTTCCTTCCTTTTCCATGCTCTTTAGGAATTTTTGAATGACATAAAGAAACCAGTTGTTTACAAACAGTTATTTTTTACTTGAAGTCATTTAATTATGTGTTCACACATATATTGTTATGTACATATGTGTGCATGTGCTTCTGTGATAGATAGCATGCTATTTTGAATTTCGTATTCCTAATCATTATTCCTGCATATTTTATAATAAGTACCAGTAATACACCTTAAATAAGATAAAATTATAATGGAACATCTGTTCTTTACTTTCCTTTCACATTTTAGTGAAATTATTGTTTAAATCTAAAATATAAATTGCAGATTTACCTTTTAGTTAATTTGTTTGTTTTTGTCAAACCTGGCAGCATTCAAGAAATATTCCTGGCTCTGTTCTCTGAAATCACTCCTGGCAGGCTCAAGGGACCATATAGGAGGTCCTTATGAAACGCTGTTAGGCCGGGTGTAAAGTAAATGGCCTTTGTACACCGCTACCGCTACAGCTCCAGTAAAAAAAATAAACAAATAAACAAATAAAATAACATGGGTGAGAGAGATAGTATGGAGGTAGCACATTTGCCTTGCATGCCTAAGGATGGTGGTTTGAATGCCAGCATCCCAGATGGTCCCTCAAGTATACCAGGAGCGATTTTTGAGCGTAGAGCCAGGAGAAACCTCTGAGCATTACTGGGTGTGACCCAAAAAGCCAAATAAATAAATAAATAGATAAATAATGTGAAAACACAATTAGAATTATTGATTGCATGAGTAGATATAACCATGTGCTCATCTTTATTTTTCTTCTAAAGATTTTACTTAAGCAGCAACAAATTATGTCTGTATCTATTCAGTTTACATCTCCCTTCTCTAAAAAGAGAGCATTTGGATATCCTTGAGCCAAATACTGATTTCCTGGCCTTACAAATAATTTTAAGCTACAAGAAATATTGTAAGGAAGATTATAAATGTTATATATGACTCATAATATTTTTATTTCTTTTAGTGCCCAAAATGGTATTATTCGTCCCTAGGCTAATATCTAGAATATTTTTTAAATACGTACAAAGTTTATTGTTTAGCATTTTATTAAAAAAAAAGCCTTCACCGGTGCAACATTCCCATCATCAATGTACCAAGTGTACCTCCTCCCTAACCCCACACTGGCCTGTGCTCTAAACAGTCTTACTACTTCCCTCATTTTGTCACATTTTGTTATGATCGTTCTTGGTGTAATTATTTCTGTGACTCTACCCATCACTCTCTTTGGTGACCTTCATGCTGTGAGCTGGACCTTCCAGTCCTCCTCCCTCTCTCTTGTCTCTAAGAATCAATGCACAAATGTCTTTCATTTTTCTCAAAACCCATAGATGAATGAGACTATTTTGTGCTTATCTCTCCCCCTTTGACTTATTTCACTCAACATAATAGATTCCATATACATCCAGGTATAGGAAAATTTCATGACTTCATCTCTTCTGATGACTGCATAATATTCCATAGTATTTATGTACCGCAGTTTCTTTAGCCATTTATCTATTGAGGGGCATCTAGGCTGTTTCCAATAGTCTGCTACTGTAAGCAGTGCTGCAATGAATGTAGGTGTGAAAAAGGGATTTTAAAATAAAAATGTCATTATTTTTTAAACATCTTTCTAGTCCTTGCAATATTAGCTGTTTGATTGTTAATTCATTTCAGTGAATCCCTGTTTATTTGATATATAACAGATTAAATGGTGATTTTGTTTTTCATTTTCTTCTTAAAATGAATTATTTTACAAGGAAACATTTTAAGTATTATGCTCATTTCAATAGCACATATAATAAAATTGGAATAATCGAAGTATTGCTAGTAGTATTATTTCTGAAAAATGTTTCTATTCAGTAGTAAATAGTAAATGCAATGTGTTTGTCTATTTTCTTCTTTTTCTCATCATCCTTATACTTGTTCATTTGCATGACTTTTGTTATTGAACCACACCTGACAAGGCTCAAGAATTACTCTTGAATCAAGTTCAAATATTACTCCTCTTGTGGTTTTGGAGACCATCTGGGATGCTGAGGATTAAACCCTGGTTGAGTGAATAAGAAGGAAATTCTGTCTCATATTGAAACTCTAGCCCTCATCATTGTTTTAATACCTATAAAGACTTTCATACTGCTTAATAGAGTCTGCTTAATTGTGCTGCGCTTATTAGTGTCTACGTGTTAACTAATAATGCAGCAATTATGATAAACTAAGCAATGTAATATAGTTGCAAACCACATATTCTGTGTTGAGAAATGTAAGAAGTACTAAACTAAATTCAATTTGTCAAAAGGACTACATTCAATTATCCTGCAATCATATGTTATTTTCAAATTTTTAAGGAAATTAAAAATTTTCAAATTTTTAAGAAAAAGTTCCCAAAACACGCCCCCCCCATAAAAAACGTGCACAATTCCTATGGGTCTCTACTTAATATAAACCTATCTACAGGATGAGCACACCACTCCATATTGCTCTGAAAGCTACTCTTCTTTTCCATTATTTTGTCAGACACTGAGGATATTGCAGTATTGCCACTGAGAATCTTTGAAAAGACTTCCCACATTTATTCTTTGGACACCATTTCCTTCTTCACAACCTAAAAGTTGCGTTCTATTTTCTGTTTATTTCTGAAAAGAAAGATTTGAACCACATGTATTAAACAATATGTAATTTTAGTACTGTGATCTAAGTTCCTTTATATGCTTAAAATTCCATTAGTTTTTTAGAATTGAGACATTTGGTAGTTTGATGGGAAAACCATTATCCTCATATTCTAATAATCTCTTTGTACAAGGATATGTGTACCAGAGATTGAGGATAGGTGGTTTTCTATAAGTATGTTTACTTTTACACTGTCTTTTTCACACAAATCTTAACAATTAAATTCTTTGTAGAATATCAATATTTTGTACACAGTTTGACTTTTATTTCTCAATATATAAATTTTGTCTAATATGAGGCAAGTCTCTTTGCAATGGAAAATATTTAGAAATGGTAAAATCAATTTTTTTTCTTTTTTGTTTTTTTTGTTTTTTGTTTTTTTTGTTTTTTGGGCCACACCTGGTAACGCTCAGAGGTTACTCCTGGCTTTCGCTCTGAAGTCGCTCCTGGCAGGCACGGGGGACCATATGGGGAACTGGGGGATCGAACCACGGTCCGTCCTAGGTTAGCGCAGGCACCTTATCTCCAGCGCCACCGCCCGGCCCCCAAAATCAATTATTTTTAAAGATTAAATTGTTTTCACATTATTCAGTTACTTATCTAAATATCTAAATAGAATTACCAATTTGTTTTTTTATGAGCAACGTTTTCCTTTATTCTCTCCTGGAATTGTCTTTGTGTTTGTTTGTCTTTGGGTGACACCCTGTTGCACTCAGGAGTTATTGCTGGCTCTGCACTCAGAAATTGCTCCTGGCAGATATGCAGGACCATATGGGATACCACAATTCTAACTACTTTCTCTCTTGGATATGTCACATGCAAGGAAAATAGCCTACTCCTGTGCTATCTCTTGGCCCCTAGACTTGTCATTTCAGTTCAAAATAATCTCATACTATTTTCTGATTTCTACAGAAAATTGTAAAATTATTATATTGTTATATTCTTTAAAATATGTGTTTAATTTAGAGATAACACAGCGGTAGGGCATTTGCCTTGCACACAGCCAATCTAGGATGGATGATGGTATGAATCCTGGCATCCCATATGGTCCCCCATGCCTGTTACGAGAGACTTCTGAGAACAGTCAGACCCTGAGCATTGCCAGTTGTCACCAAAAAACAAAAAACAAGCAAACACAAAAGAACAAACAAAAACTGAAAAAGTCTGTGTTAAATTGAATTCATTAACATCTCTATTTAAATAACATTAATGGATATTTCATTTCATTCTTTTTTAGAAAGTGTTGCTTATTCGAAAAAGTAGGTAAGATAGGTACATGTTATAACTAAAATACACAAAATATTTAGTAAAATTTAATTGAATGCAACAGAAATAAAGTAACAATGATATCCTTTTGCATGTGTTCATACAGTCTTCTTATAAATTTTAAGCAGTTTGATGAAAGAAATCCAAGTTCCTGATGCTAAAAGATATTTGCCTATTTTAGTCTTATAAACTCATTGAAGACTACGAAATTGTTAATTTTTCAAACTTTATTGCTACTTAAATGCTTGATCTTTTGAACTATATGACATTTTCTGATCTTTTAAAAATACATATAAATGTAATTCAAGCAGTTTCACTGTAAATTATTCTTGCAACACATAATTATAAGAATAAAAGTTTGAGGTCTTTTTTGTTTTTAAGTCACACCCAGCAGTGCTCAAGAGTTAATCCTGGCTATCTGCTCAGAAATAGCTCCTGGCAGGCACGGGGGACCATATGGGACATCGGGATTTGAACCAACCACCTTAGGTCCTGGCTTGGCTGCTTGCAAGGCAAACACCGTTGTGCTATCTCTCCGGGCCCGAGCTAGAGGTCTTTTATTAGTCATTTTCAACTTTTCACAGTCACAAAATGATTAACATTTTGTTGTTGTTGATTTTTGGTTTTGGGGCCACACCATGTGATGCTAAGGGCTTACTCCTGGCTATATGCTCAAAATCATCCCGGGTCTGAGAGATCAAACTCCTGTCCTTCCTAGGCTATCACGCACAAGGCAAACTGCTCTGACCCTGAAAATTGAGTAGTATTTTATAAATGTATATATATATATATGTATGCATGTATTTCTATGTGAATAATCTACATATATATATATATATATATATACATAAAGAGAGAGAAGAGTGGGGCTGAAGAAGACTAACACAGGTATTTCATTTTAATACATATTCTATTTCACAGTCTTTTAGTATTTAATTTCTTTGTAGAAACTTCATAAAACTTCATGGTTAGCTCACATAGCAGTTCAATAACTGGTATGTCTTTTTAATACATATATAGCATAAATAGTTTTTGAATTTATAAAGAAATGCATAAGTATGTTTTAATAGATTGACACTCAAATTCTATTGTAAAAATCATTTTATATATTTAATGCGTAGATGTAGCTGTTATTTGAGAGTTGATTTCAAACACTTTTTTGTCATATGTAACTCTTAATAGCACATATTTCTTGCCTTCCTGTGCTATTTAATTTCCATAGTGAATAAAATTTGCATACTTCTTCAAAAATTACTTTTAAGTGTTTCAAATAACTTGAATGATTTCCCTAACTCAAAACTTGCTAAAGCTTTGTATTTGTACTACAAAAGAATATATAACATAGATCAATATTATCCTGATGCATTTTCCCTTTTAATATTGCAATTTTTCACTACTATATTTACTTTTATGGAGTTTCCAAGCAGTTCAATAAGCCCAGAGCACTTCCTGAATATTGGGATTGGTGGTTCATTGCAAGAACGTAAAAAGGTGGTTTTAGTTGAGCCTGTAGTCACTCCAAAAGTAGTCAGCACCTTTTAAGGTTCCACCAACTGAGAGTTATGAGAGTTGTATGGCCCAGAGTTTGAACTGTGGCATCAGTTAAACAAATAAAACACATTAACCTTTGAGCCACCATTCACATTACTCTGCATGTATTTTACAACCGTGTATTCAATTTTCATCTATGTATAAGGCTGCAGATAAAGAAGTAAACAAAAGTTAAAAGAATTATAACTTTTTCCTTCTAGAATGATAGAAACATTTAATTTAAATATAGGGGCCAGAGCTAGAAGCCCAGTTATAGGGAGTTTGCCTTGCACGCTGTTGATCAGGGATGAACCTTGGAAAGATCCCTCGCATTGCGTATGGTCCCTGGAGCCTGCCAAGAGTGATTTCTGAGCACAATGTCAGGAGTAACCCCTGAGTGCCTCCAAATATAGTCTCAAAACCAATAATGTTAAAAAATAATATGTAATTTTTAAAGTACTTTATATGTTGAACACTATAAAAAATAAAATATACATTTTGACTTGTAATATGAGTATGTAAGAATGTACTCATTATTTTAAAATAAATTATAAAAACCTATCAGGTGGTACTAAAGAAAAATCACTTAAAACATTATTTGCATTTATTGAAGAAAGACATTTTTTATATATGGTTATCCAGTTTTTCCAAGATAATTTGTTATATAGACTCTATTTTCTAAAATCCATGTACTCAGTTCTGTTTGTTGACATAAATGAAAAGTTTATGTGGGTATATACCTGAGTTTTCAATGCTGTACCATTGGTCAGAGAATCTGTATTTATAATAATATAGCATAGTTTGGTTTGGATGACAGAAATTTAATAGTTATAATTTAAAAATCAGAACAAGCAATGCATCCCACCTTCCTCTTTCTAAAAGATATTAAAATATTTGAGTATTTTTGTGATTTCATACAAAATTTCAGGGGAGTTTATTTTCTAAGTACTTGGAATAATATCATCAGAATTTTAATAGGTCTTGCATTGTAAAATGCTTTAGGTCAGAGGTAAATATTTTCTATTTTTCTTCTTAAGTTTATCATTATATTCAGAAAGACAGTTTGCACTGCATGTAGACATATTTATGAAAATAACTGGATAACTAAAAATCAAATACTCTGAAAAGATAAACATTATTGAAAGCTTATAATTTTGTCATTTTTATCTATCATATTTTCTTCATAACAGCTATCTTCTGCTATGTTATTTATATACATGTTTCCTTGTTTTCTTTCTGTGTTTCTCACTGGAATACAAACTTCATTAATTAAATAAGTTAACCCTGTTTATTATTTCATCTGAAATGCTTGCAACTGAGTCTGGCAAAATATAAGTAACAGTTACATTTTTAGAGTCAAGAAATGAATAGCTAGTACTAAAAAGTGCCTTTTCTCTTTTATGGGTAATTTTATTTTCATTTGTTTTCATATCACTTTCATTGTAATATAAAACAATGTGTTCAAATTTGTTATCATATACATAACATTTGTGTTTATGGTTAACTTAACCTCATTATGTCATTGATCATTGATGTTTATATTCTAGTCACATTTCAAACTAAGTTATTTCTAGCAGAAACTAGAATAGTAGTACTGTTCATTACAAAATGTTGTGACACATGAAATGAAAAAGCTGTCTGTAATTCTAATCAGAAGAACTTTCTATCAGTTGTTATCACAATATAAACATTGATTTAATAGTTTCTAGGAATTTTTCTAAAGTTGTAATAGCAGCTACTTTTCTAGTGATTTAAAATATATGATATTGTTTAAAGTCCTTGATTTAAAATATTTTATATTCTTAGACCTTATTATAAGATACTTAGTAATTAAAATTATCATTGTATTATATTTGGCTATTATATTTAAACATATATTGGACTTTCAAAAATATATTTAAATTCTATAGGGTTTTCTATTGGTATTTTGCCATAAAATTACTATGTGATTACTAAATAGTTGAAAAAATAAATACAGCAATGTAAATGCATTTTGGGTGATAAGCATCTAAGTTCAATTAGCAAAAATAAGTAGTGTCAACTAATACACTAATAAAAAATTAGAATACCTAGAAATAAATCTTATCAAAGAAATAAAAAATTTTTGCACCAAAATCTATAGGACATACAAGAAACAGGAAAAAGCAAGTTTGAAATAAAGATATTAAACAAACAAAGAAAATATCTTATGCTTTTGTGTTGGAAAAATTAACATAATTAAAATGGACATATTTTGATTAACATTTATTTTATTTACTGGTATTTTGGTTCACACCCATGTTTCTCAGGGATTTCTTGTTGCTCTGTACTCATGACCACTCCTGACAGGTTCAGAGGACAACATGACTATATGTAGTACAAGACAAATGCTTTACAA